>JBAMBK010001026.1:0-24914 GCA_037043435.1 Drosophila suboccidentalis
ATGATTAAATTTACCCAAAAACATTAGTTTAGTAACATAATTTTTTTTTTTTTTAATTTGATCGTACCCCATGAACAGGGGTTCAGGACTTATGATCAAAAAGAAGGAAATTTTAAAACTCCCATAACTTTGTAAAGAATCTAACCGATTTGCATGCGGAATGTCTTTTTGATCATAATTTGGCCTCACTATGATTCAATTTACCCAAAAACATTAGTTTAGTAACATAATTTTTTTTTTTAAATTTGATCGTACCCCATGAACAGGGGTTCAGGACTTATGATCAAAAAGAAGGAAATTTTAAAACTCCCATAACTTTGTAGAATCTCAACCGATTTGCATGCGGAATGTCTTTTTGATCATAATTTGGCCTCACTATGATTCAATTTACCCAAAAACATTAGTTTAGTAACATAATTTTTTTTTTTTAAATTTGATCGTACCCCATGAACAGGGGTTCAGGACTTATGATCAAAAAGAAGGAAATTTTAAAACTCCCATAACTTTGTAGAATCTCAACCGATTTGCATGCGGAATGTCTTTTTGATCATAATTTGGCCTCAATATGATTAAATTTACCCAAAAACATTAGTTTAGTAACATAATTTTTTTTTTTTAAATTTGATCGTACCCCATGAACAGGGGTTCAGGACTTATGATCAAAAAGAAGGAAATTTTAAAACTCCCATAACTTTGTAGAATCTCAACCGATTTGCATGCGGAATGTCTTTTTGATCATAATTTGGCCTCACTATGATTCAATTTACCCAAAAACATTAGTTTAGTAACATAATTTTTTTTTTTAAATTTGATCGTACCCCATGAACAGGGGTTCAGGACTTATGATCAAAAAGAAGGAAATTTTAAAACTCCCATAACTTTGTAGAATCTCAACCGATTTGCATGCGGAATGTCTTTTTGATCATAATTTGGCCTCACTATGATTCAATTTACCCAAAAACATTAGTTTAGTAACATAATTTTTTTTTTTAAATTTGATCGTACCCCATGAACAGGGGTTCAGGACTTATGATCAAAAAGAAGGAAATTTTAAAACTCCCATAACTTTGTAGAATCTCAACCGATTTGCATGCGGAATGTCTTTTTGATCATAATTTGGCCTCACTATGATTCAATTTACCCAAAAACATTAGTTTAGTAACATAATTTTTTTTTTTAAATTTGATCGTACCCCATGAACAGGGGTTCAGGACTTATGATCAAAAAGAAGGAAATTTTAAAACTCCCATAACTTTGTAGAATCTCAACCGATTTGCATGCGGAATGTCTTTTTGATCATAATTTGGCCTCAATATGATTCAATTTACCCAAAAACATTAGTTTAGTAACATAATTTTTTTTTTTTAAATTTGATCGTACCCCATGAACAGGGGTTCAGGACTTATGATCAAAAAGAAGGAAATTTTAAAACTCCCATAACTTTGTAGAATCTCAACCGATTTGCATGCGGAATGTCTTTTTGATCATAATTTGGCCTCACTATGATTAAATTTACCCAAAAACATTAGTTTAGTAACATAATTTTTTTTTTTAAATTTGATCGTACCCCATGAACAGGGGTTCAGGACTTATGATCAAAAAGAAGGAAATTTTAAAACTCCCATAACTTTGTAGAATCTCAACCGATTTGCATGCGGAATGTCTTTTTGATCATAATTTGGCCTCACTATGATTCAATTTACCCAAAAACATTAGTTTAGTAACATAATTTTTTTTTTTAAATTTGATCGTACCCCATGAACAGGGGTTCAGGACTTATGATCAAAAAGAAGGAAATTTTAAAACTCCCATAACTTTGTAGAATCTCAACCGATTTGCATGCGGAATGTCTTTTTGATCATAATTTGGCCTCACTATGATTCAATTTACCCAAAAACATTAGTTTAGTAACATAATTTTTTTTTTTTAAATTTGATCGTACCCCATGAACAGGGGTTCAGGACTTATGATCAAAAAGAAGGAAATTTTAAAACTCCCATAACTTTGTAGAATCTCAACCGATTTGCATGCGGAATGTCTTTTTGATCATAATTTGGCCTCACTATGATTCAATTTACCCAAAAACATTAGTTTAGTAACATAATTTTTTTTTTTAAATTTGATCGTACCCCATGAACAGGGGTTCAGGACTTATGATCAAAAAGAAGGAAATTTTAAAACTCCCATAACTTTGTAGAATCTCAACCGATTTGCATGCGGAATGTCTTTTTGATCATAATTTGGCCTCACTATGATTCAATTTACCCAAAAACATTAGTTTAGTAACATAATTTTTTTTTTTTAAATTTGATCGTACCCCATGAACAGGGGTTCAGGACTTATGATCAAAAAGAAGGAAATTTTAAAACTCCCATAACTTTGTAGAATCTCAACCGATTTGCATGCGGAATGTCTTTTTGATCATAATTTGGCCTCACTATGATTCAATTTACCCAAAAACATTAGTTTAGTAACATAATTTTTTTTTTTTAAATTTGATCGTACCCCATGAACAGGGGTTCAGGACTTATGATCAAAAAGTAGGAAATTTGAAAACTCCCATAACTTTGTAGAATCTCAACCGATTTGCATGCGGAATGTCTTTTTGATCATAATTTGGCCTCACTATGATTCAATTTACCCAAAAACATTAGTTTAGTAACATAATTTTTTTTTTTTAAATTTGATCGTACCCCATGAACACGGGTTCAGGACTTATGATCAAAAAGTAGGAAATTTGAAAACTCCCATAACTTTGTAGAATCTCAACCGATTTGCATGCGGAATGTCTTTTTGATCATAATTTGGCCTCACTATGATTCAATTTACCCAAAAACATTAGTTTAGTAACATAATTTTTTTTTTTTAAATTTGATCGTACCCCATGAACAGGGGTTCACGACTTATGATCAAAAAGTAGGAAATTTGAAAACTCCCATAACTTTGTAGAGTCTCAACCGATTTGCATGCGGAATGTCTTTTTGATCATAATTTGGCCTCACTATGATTCAATTTACCCAAAAACATTAGTTTAGTAACATAATTTTTTTTTTTTAAATTTGATCGTACCCCATGAACCGGTGTTCACGACTTATGATCAAAAAGTAGGAAATTTGAAAACTCCCATAACTTTGTAGAATCTCAACCGATTTGCATGCGGAATGTCTTTTTGATCATAATTTGGCCTCACTATGATTAAATTTACCCAAAAACATTAGTTTAGTAACATAATTTTTTTTTTTAAATTTGATCGTACCCCATGAACCGGGGTTCACGACTTATGATCAAAAAGTAGGAAATTTGAAAACTCCCATAACTTTGTAGAATCTCAACCGATTTGCATGCGGAATGTCTTTTTGATCATAATTTGGCCTCACTATGATTAAATTTACCCAAAAACATTAGTTTAGTAACATAATTTTTTTTTTTTAAATTTGATCGTACCCCATGAACCCCTGTTCACGACTTATGATCAAAAAGTAGGAAATTTGAAAACTCCCATAACTTTGTAGAATCTCAACCGATTTGCATGCGGAATGTCTTTTTGATCATAATTTGGCCTCACTATGATTCAATTTACCCAAAAACATTAGTTTAGTAACATAATTTTTTTTTTTAAATTTGATCGTACCCCATGAACACCTGTTCAGGACTTATGATCAAAAAGTAGGAAATTTGAAAACTCCCATAACTTTGTAGAATCTCAACCGATTTGCATGCGGAATGTCTTTTTGATCATAATTTGGCTGGCCCACTATGATTAAATTTACCCAAAAACATTAGTTTAGTAACATAATTTTTTTTTTTAAATTTGATCGTACCCCATGAACACCGGTTCAGGACTTATGATCAAAAAGTAGGAAATTTGAAAACTCCCATAACTTTGTAGAATCTCAACCGATTTGCATGCGGAATGTCTTTTTGATCATAATTTGGCCTCACTATGATTCAATTTACCCAAAAACATTAGTTTAGTAACATAATTTTTTTTTTTTAAATTTGATCGTACCCCATGAACCGGGGTTCACGACTTATGATCAAAAAGTAGGAAATTTGAAAACTCCCATAACTTTGTAGAATCTCAACCGATTTGCATGCGGAATGTCTTTTTGATCATAATTTGGCCTCACTATGATTAAATTTACCCAAAAACATTAGTTTAGTAACATAATTTTTTTTTTTAAATTTGATCGTACCCCATGAACCAGACGCAGTGGTTCACGACTTATGATCGTATAACAAAAGTAGGAAATTTGAAAACTCCCATAACTTTGTAGAATCTCAACCGATTTGCATGCGGAATGTCTTTTTGATCATAATTTGGCCTCACTATGATTCAATTTACCCAAAAACATTAGTTTAGTAACATAATTTTTTTTTTTTAAATTTGATCGTACCCCATGAACACGGGTTCAGGACTTATGATCAAAAAGTAGGAAATTTGAAAACTCCCATAACTTTGTAGAATCTCAACCGATTTGCATGCGGAATGTCTTTTTGATCATAATTTGGCCTCACTATGATTAAATTTACCCAAAAACATTAGTTTAGTAACATAATTTTTTTTTTTAAATTTGATCGTACCCCATGAACCGCGGTTCACGACTTATGATCAAAAAGTAGGAAATTTGAAAACTCCCATAACTTTGTAGAATCTCAACCGATTTGCATGCGGAATGTCTTTTTGATCATAATTTGGCCTCACTATGTTCAATTTACCCAAACATTAGTTAGTAACACTACATTATTTAGTAAATATTTTTAAATTTGATCGTACCCCATGAACACGTGTTCACGACTTATGATCAAAAAGTAGGAAATTTGAAAACTCCCATAACTTTGTAGAATCTCAACCGATTTGCATGCGGAATGTCTTTTTGATCATAATTTGGCCTCACTATGATTCAATTTACCCAAAAACATTAGTTTAGTAACATAATTTTTTTTTTTAAATTTGATCGTACCCCATGAACCCCTGTTCACGACTTATGATCAAAAAGTAGGAAATTTGAAAACTCCCATAACTTTGTAGAATCTCAACCGATTTGCATGCGGAATGTCTTTTTGATCATAATTTGGCCTCACTATGATTCAATTTACCCAAAAACATTAGTTTAGTAACATAATTTTTTTTTTTTAAATTTGATCGTACCCCATGAACCCCTGTTCACGACTTATGATCAAAAAGTAGGAAATTTGAAAACTCCCATAACTTTGTAGAATCTCAACCGATTTGCATGCGGAATGTCTTTTTGATCATAATTTGGCCTCACTATGATTAAATTTACCCAAAAACATTAGTTTAGTAACATAATTTTTTTTTTTTAAATTTGATCGTACCCCATGAACCCGGGTTCACGACTTATGATCAAAAAGTAGGAAATTTGAAAACTCCCATAACTTTGTAGAGTCTCAACCGATTTGCATGCGGAATGTCTTTTTGATCATAATTTGGCCTCACTATGATTCAATTTACCCAAAAACATTAGTTTAGTAACATAATTTTTTTTTTTAAATTTGATCGTACCCCATGAACAGGGGTTCACGACTTATGATCAAAAAGTAGGAAATTTGAAAACTCCCATAACTTTGTAGAATCTCAACCGATTTGCATGCGGAATGTCTTTTTGATCATAATTTGGCCTCACTATGATTCAATTTACCCAAAAACATTAGTTTAGTAACATAATTTTTTTTTTTAAATTTGATCGTACCCCATGAACAGGGGTTCACGACTTATGATCAAAAAGTAGGAAATTTGAAAACTCCCATAACTTTGTAGAATCTCAACCGATTTGCATGCGGAATGTCTTTTTGATCATAATTTGGCCTCACTATGATTCAATTTACCCAAAAACATTAGTTTAGTAACATAATTTTTTTTTTTAAATTTGATCGTACCCCATGAACTACGGGGTTCACGACTTATGATCAAAAAGTAGGAAATTTGAAAACTCCCATAACTTTGTAGAATCTCAACCGATTTGCATGCGGAATGTCTTTTTGATCATAATTTGGCCTCACTATGATTCAATTTACCCAAAAACATTAGTTTAGTAACATAATTTTTTTTTTTTAAATTTGATCGTACCCCATGAACAGGGGTTCACGACTTATGATCAAAAAGTAGGAAATTTGAAAACTCCCATAACTTTGTAGAATCTCAACCGATTTGCATGCGGAATGTCTTTTTGATCATAATTTGGCCTCACTATGATTAAATTTACCCAAAAACATTAGTTTAGTAACATAATTTTTTTTTTTAAATTTGATCGTACCCCATGAACCCCGGTTCACGACTTATGATCAAAAAGTAGGAAATTTGAAAACTCCCATAACTTTGTAGAATCTCAACCGATTTGCATGCGGAATGTCTTTTTGATCATAATTTGGCCTCACTATGATTCAATTTACCCAAAAACATTAGTTTAGTAACATAATTTTTTTTTTTTAAATTTGATCGTACCCCATGAACCCCTGTTCACGACTTATGATCAAAAAGTAGGAAATTTGAAAACTCCCATAACTTTGTAGAATCTCAACCGATTTGCATGCGGAATGTCTTTTTGATCATAATTAATTTGGCCTCACTATGATTCAATTTACCCAAAAACATTAGTTTAGTAACATAATTTTTTTTTTTAAATTTGATCGTACCCCATGAACACGGGTTCACGACTTATGATCAAAAAGTAGGAAATTTGAAAACTCCCATAACTTTGTAGAATCTCAACCGATTTGCATGCGGAATGTCTTTTTGATCATAATTTGGCCTCACTATGATTCAATTTACCCAAAAACATTAGTTTAGTAACATAATTTTTTTTTTTAAATTTGATCGTACCCCATGAACAGGGGTTCACGACTTATGATCAAAAAGTAGGAAATTTGAAAACTCCCATAACTTTGTAGAATCTCAACCGATTTGCATGCGGAATGTCTTTTTGATCATAATTTGGCCTCACTATGATTCAATTTACCCAAAAACATTAGTTTAGTAACATAATTTTTTTTTTTTAAATTTGATCGTACCCCATGAACCCCGGTTCAGGACTTATGATCAAAAAGTAGGAAATTTGAAAACTCCCATAACTTTGTAGAATCTCAACCGATTTGCATGCGGAATGTCTTTTTGATCATAATTTGGCCTCACTATGATTCAATTTACCCAAAAACATTAGTTTAGTAACATAATTTTTTTTTTTTAAATTTGATCGTACCCCATGAACACCGGTTCACGACTTATGATCAAAAAGTAGGAAATTTGAAAACTCCCATAACTTTGTAGAATCTCAACCGATTTGCATGCGGAATGTCTTTTTGATCATAATTTGGCCTCACTATGATTCAATTTACCCAAAAACATTAGTTTAGTAACATAATTTTTTTTTTTTAAATTTGATCGTACCCCATGAACCCCTGTTCACGACTTATGATCAAAAAGTAGGAAATTTGAAAACTCCCATAACTTTGTAGAATCTCAACCGATTTGCATGCGGAATGTCTTTTTGATCATAATTTGGCCTCACTATGATTCAATTTACCCAAAAACATTAGTTTAGTAACATAATTTTTTTTTTTAAATTTGATCGTACCCCATGAACAGGGGTTCACGACTTATGATCAAAAAGTAGGAAATTTGAAAACTCCCATAACTTTGTAGAATCTCAACCGATTTGCATGCGGAATGTCTTTTTGATCATAATTTGGCCTCACTATGATTAAATTTACCCAAAAACATTAGTTTAGTAACATAATTTTTTTTTTTAAATTTGATCGTACCCCATGAACAGGGGTTCAGGACTTATGATCAAAAAGTAGGAAATTTGAAAACTCCCATAACTTTGTAGAATCTCAACCGATTTGCATGCGGAATGTCTTTTTGATCATAATTTGGCCTCACTATGATTAAATTTACCCAAAAACATTAGTTTAGTAACATAATTTTTTTTTTTTAAATTTGATCGTACCCCATGAACCCCTGTTCACGACTTATGATCAAAAAGTAGGAAATTTGAAAACTCCCATAACTTTGTAGAATCTCAACCGATTTGCATGCGGAATGTCTTTTTGATCATAATTTGGCCTCACTATGATTCAATTTACCCAAAAACATTAGTTTAGTAACATAATTTTTTTTTTTAAATTTGATCGTACCCCATGAACAGGGGTTCACGACTTATGATCAAAAAGTAGGAAATTTGAAAACTCCCATAACTTTGTAGAATCTCAACCGATTTGCATGCGGAATGTCTTTTTGATCATAATTTGGCCTCACTATGATTCAATTTACCCAAAAACATTAGTTTAGTAACATAATTTTTTTTTTTTAATTTGATCGTACCCCATGAACCGGTTCAGGACTTATGATCAAAAAGTAGGAAATTTGAAAACTCCCATAACTTTGTAGAATCTCAACCGATTTGCATGCGGAATGTCTTTTTGATCATAATTTGGCCTCACTATGATTCAATTTACCCAAAAACATTAGTTTAGTAACATAATTTTTTTTTTTTAAATTTGATCGTACCCCACGAACAGGGATTCAGAACTTATGATCAAAAAGTAGGAAATTTGAAAACTCCCATAACTTTGTAGAATTTATTAGAAGTTTTTCAGAAATTTATCACTTAAGTTATCGTCATTAATTTTGATTGGGTCTTTTACAGGATGACAGCGAATCTCATCCAGCAGTCGGCGTAGATAGGTAGCTTCCTTTGCTGCTGTTGAAAGGGCGACGTATTCAGCCTCCGTACTGCTGAGTGCGACCAAACCCTGCTTCTTTGATTCCCATGAAAATGCTGCGCCTCCAAAATAGAAAGTATATCCAGTGTACGACTTTCTATCCAGGCTATCGTTTGCCCAGTCCGCATCAACAAATCCATACAGTAGCTTTCCAGTCTTGCGGTAGTGCATTTTTAAATCAATCGTCTTGGCTAGGTACCGCAGGATATGTTTTGCAGCAGACTCATGCTCGACATGCGGATCGTTGTTTCGTTGCGCAAGTTTGCTGACTGAGTGGGCAATGTCAGGACGTGTCGAAATAGCCAGGTACATTAACGATCCGATCAGCGATTGGTAATCAGTTACGTTCACCTTGGAGCATTTGTCATCGTTGCAGCTAATCTGAAAACCAGGATCCAATGGCGTAGAAACTGATCGACACAAAGTCATTTTATACTTTTCTAACAAAGATTTAATGTATTGTTTCTGATAAATTGAAATCGGACCAACTTCTCCTTGGCGATTATTTCTATCCCTAGGAAATTATTTAATTCAGAACAATCATTTATGTTAAAAGAGTCCTTCAGTTTCGCTACTATATTGTCAATGTCTTTTTTTTTTGAGCAGGCTATTATTAGATCATCTACATCTACAGCTATTAGACTATATGAATGTAAGATTTATTTGTGTATTCAATTATAAATCATAAAATTAAGATAATGATAATATGCGAGCGATTTGAAAATGAATGTGATCTTGATAAACTTAGATTATAAATTCAGCAAACTTTCAATAGTTAAATTAACAACTTTTAGCAACTTTCAACTTAAGACAACTTTACTGCTGCAACTTCACCGAGAGAGTGTTGTTCTTCTTCTTGTTCTAGGGATGGCATACCAAGCGATAGTGTTGGGGTTGCCATCTTGCCGCACTTGACCAGTGTTACCTCATTACACTCGGCCATCCTGCACTTCATCTGCCTCAGATGATTCTCCATCGCCGTCATCTTCTTCTTCGTCTTCGCTGCAGCCCAAGTAACGCCATAGCTTCATGTAATCTGTACTGGTTGACGTCTGATTTGGACCCTGGAAGTCAGCCGCTTTCTTTACATCAAACCTGCCATTACGCTTGACCTTGACAATCTCGTACGGACCAATGTATTTGTTGCCCAGCTTATTGCCGTTTACAAACTGTGTGACTTTGATGGCAACCAAGTCTGCCAATTGGTAACCATGTTGTCCCTTACGCCTCTTGTCATAGTTTCGCTTATAGGTGTCCTGTGCTTTCTCAATTTGGCTTCTGGCTTCTGATCGGATTTGATTTCGCTCATCTTGTAGGCCTGCTACCAGCTCATCTTGTAGAATTTTGGCAACTTCGACTTCGAACTCGTTTCGCATCTTGACGCCGAACATAATTTCAAATGGAGTGAATTTAGTTGACGAGTGAACGTGTGCATTGATCGCTCTTTGCACCTGCGAGGTAAATTTATACCACTTTGACGGTTCAGCTGCAGACAATTTTGCTAACACTGACAGTATGACTCGGTTAACCCTCTCTATTTGTCCGTTGCCTCTCGGGATTCCTGTAGTTGTCTCGACGTGTTCTATCTTGTGGCTTGCGCAGAACTCCTTAAACTGCTTTGAAGTAAAGGCTGCTCCTTTATCGCTGATTATGCGCTGCGGATTTCCAAATATTGTTACCCATGAGCTCATATGCTTGATGACTTCTGCCGCGTCAGTTGATTTGGTCGGATATATCCAGGTATATTTCGAGAATCCGTCCACCACAGCTAGTATATACTTGTATTTTTTAGCGGTCATATCGAGTGATCCAAGATGGTCAACGTGAAGTGTGGTCAGCGGCTTATCTCCTTTGTCGATGCAATGTAGGAAATCTTCTTGCTTACCCAGCTTTCTGTTGCGAGTTATACACTCAATGCAGTTTGAGATTATTTCTGTAACTTTCTTCTCTAAGTGCGGTATGAAATAATCCTGTCGAATAGCATGTATAGTTTTCTGTGCTCCCATGTGACCAAAGTTGTGAGCACTCCTGATTATTTCCTTTTCCATGCATTTGGGTACGGCTAGCAAATCAATTCCACTTACTTGCTTATACAACAGCTGATTTTTAATTGTATAATCTGCATACGGCTTCTGCTTCAAAATTTCTGCAACTGCTGCTAAGTGTTCATCCTTCTGTTGAGCCCGTAACAATTGTGTGTGTACCTCAGATGTGACTACCATAACTGGGAAACGGCTTAAACTGTCTACATGCTTCATTCTCGTTCCAGCACGGTGTTCTATGGTGTATGAGAAGTCCTGAAGGTACATCAACCATTGCACTACTTCTCGGGGCACATCCTTCTTTGTTGTTGTCATCTTAAAAGCTGCGCAGTCAGTAACTAGATTGAATTCGATGCCCATCAAATAGTGTCTCAGCTTTTTGGTCGCTAAATATGCTGCTTTAACTTCTAGAAAATAACTGTGGAGTCTCTCTTCTTGTGGAGTCGTCTTTTTGCTGAAATATAAAACAGGGTGCCACTTGTTGTCGTGCTGTTGGAGAAGTGTTGCCCCAAAGCCATCCTTCGAAGCATCAACGTGTAACTGGGTCTTCGCATTCTGTTTAAATATCTTCAGCACTGGTTCGTTCGTTAAAGATGCTTTTAGTTTATCAATAGCCTGTATCTGTAATCCCTCTATTTTGAATTCTGCGTCTTTTCTTAGCAACTGGGTGAGTGGTCTGGCTATCAGAGCATAGTCCTTGATAAATTTTCTAAAGTAGCCCGTAAGTCCAAGAAATGCCTGTACTCCTCTTATATTTTTCGGCAATGGAAAATTTTTGACGGCTTTGATTTTTTCTTGGCCTGGCCATACATGTCCACTTTCAATTTCGTGACCTAGAAAACTTATCTTCTGCTTTAAGAATTGACATTTTGACCATTTTATCTGAAGTCCGAATTTTTCCGCTTGTTTTAAAACCTCTTCTATGTTTTTCAGACATTGATCTGCTGATTCTCCAAAAATAACAATGTCATCTACGTATATCTCCATAACGCCTTTGTTGATCAACGGTTGAAAAATGTGGTTTATGTATCGAACAAATACAGCAGGCGAGTTACAAAATCCAAATGGTGCTCGATTAAATTCATACAATCCCTCTTTTGTTACAAATGCTGTGTATTTTCGACTTTGTTCCTCGATTTCGACATGAAAATAACCATTTCTAAGGTCCATTACAGAAAAGTATTTGGCACTCTGCATTTTTTCCAGCACTTCTTCTACAACTGGGACTGGAAATCTGTCTTTCAATACTTGCGAATTCAATTTGCGAAAATCTACGCACAGTCTGTAGGATCCATCCTTCTTTTTGGCCAAAACTACTTTGCTTGCTACATTAGAAGTAGATTCTCTAATAATGCCACTGTGTAACCATTCTTCCACTTGTTTTCGTACAAACTCACGTTCAGGTATTGACAACCGGCTTGGACTCTCGCGAAATGCAACATTATCAACATTGGGGATTATACTCAGCTTTATTGGGCATTCGTCAACGTTGTTTATCGGCTTGTAGTTGTTAATCAGCTGCTTAATCGGATCTGCGTATCTGGGCTCCACATCAACTTCAATATCGTCGTTTAAGCTCACCACATTGAACACATTTACTTCAGAACCGTCTTGTTCAGCTTTTTCCTGCGCTTGCTCAAATGTGTAGCCGTTGGCGTCTAGCTTAATCGTGAACTTCTGTAGAAAATCGAATCCAATTATTACATTGACTTTTATATTTGCATCAGGAACGACAAGGAATGTGTGATTTGTAGAAAGACCATCTACCTCAACTTTTTCCGAGAATTCACCCAACACTGAAGTGGCAACATTACCCAATCCGAAAAGTTTTATATAATTCTTCTGCAGCTTTTGACTCCCGAATGTCTTTTCGTATTGTTCTTTTCGCATTAAGGAAACATCTGCTCCGGTATCAATCAGACACGACATACTAGTTGTACCGATTTTCATTTCTTTCACGCGATTTTCCTTCACAACAACATTCACAGCTGGCTTTTCACCTCGGCATTGTTTTGCTATATGTCCTACACCGTTGCACTTAAAACACTTTGTCTCTTCTTTGCATTCTGCTCTCTTGTGCTCAGTAGATCCACAATTAAAACAATGTTGTTGTTGTTGCTGCTTGTTGTGTTGCTCTTGTTGTTTTTCTCCCGTTTTTTCATATTTGCGATTTTTCTTTACCGAACTGTTTTTAGCAACTGTCTCAACTAATTCGTACCGAGTCAATAATTCTTTAAAGGAGGACGCACTGTACAATGGGAACTTTAAATCATCTCGCACTTCTAAGCCGTCCACAACGTAACTTATAATTGACTTGTTTTCAATATGTCCCAGAGCCGCTATCTTACGCATTTGTAAAATATATTCATGAAAATTTTCTGAAGCGCGCTTTTTACGGTTTCGCAATAGTTTGTGTATTTCTGCACTGCTCAGCTGCTTATCAAACTCTTCAATTAAAACAGCACACAACGATTCATAATTTGACACTGTAATAGTTTCCAAAAATAATTTTGCGGTACCGATCATTTTATTTCGTGCATTTACATATTTTTGCTTTTCAGTTAACCCGTATGCCTCGGCGTTTTCGTTAAAATTATGCACCCACTGCTGCACAGGGATTGAGCTACCGTCAAAATCAGGAACAACTTTTGAAAATGCTTCAATTGTAATATTGTTTTTGTTTTGATTATTGTCATTCTTTTCTGTTAACATTTTTATGAGAGCCGACAGTTCACTATTATGCACATGTGTGTGTGTTTCTGCGTAATGCATTTTATTCACCACGTTCTGCTCTTCACTGATGCTTTTCTCCTCTTCTTCATCACTGCTCATTTCTTCCTCGTTCATATTTTCTGCGTTTGTCTTTTTAACTTCTGTTAGAACGTTTTCTGCTTCCTTCTTTTTAGTTGTCACTAACACATCTTTTTGCTCTGTCACTCTTTCTACTTCTTTTTCGTTCTCTTGATCAGCTTTAATGCTTCTCATATTTAACTATTAATATTTAACTTTTTATTGAAATTAGCAAATCTCTTTGGATAAAATTTGGTGGTCCTGGGAAGGACCGATTTGATGCCAAGGCATCTGTTTTGAGGGAACAACGATATGTCCCTATTTTTCGTATTTTAAAGTTAAAACACGACCGAATTGATTTGTTGACTTTGTTTATTGCCGGCTGTTTTCTAAGTATTTTACATGTTTTACAGATCATCTGTGTGCCAAAATGAGTATTACATGACTTTAACATAATGCATTCTTAACAATTTTGTTGCTTACGCACAGGTGTTGATTAATTGGTTCAAAATAATGACAAAATAGCAATAAGTAACATTGGCAAGGTAAATACAAAATTACTAGCTACAATTTTAGAAATGTTATAAGTTCTGCTCCGAACAGCATCATCAAGAATATTGGTCAAGGTCAGGTGAAATGGCATGGGGTCGTCATCAATCAATTATCAATCGTCAAAATCGTAAAGCATGTCAGGGAATCAATTCATGTGGTCATAATCATATTTTATCTTCATCTTCAACCTGATCATCATCATCAACATCCTAAAGGGTGGTGAAGATATAAAGATAGATAATTATAAAAATTTGTAGAGACATTCAACAAATATTTAAGGAAAATAGATCATTATCTGGTGTCAAAGGGGGGGGGGGGAGGGGGGTGGAGTTAATGTGACATTAAAGCGCCGCAGGCGAAAAATTAAAAAAAAAAAATCGCGCGCGCGATCCTGAAAAATTAATTTGCGCAGATTGTTGCAAATTGTTCACATTGAGACAAATTGCCTTGAAATAACAATGAATGGATCTACGACATACATTTGGACGTACATTAAGCCTCGTTAAGTTGATATTTCTTTCCAAGAAATTACCTTTCAAAGCATTATCTTATTTAACTAAATATTAATAGAACACGCACAAATAAAGAATACTAGTATAACATGCACATAGTACAAACCCGTATAGTTGGTATCCATTTTAAATATTGTAAAAAAAATGATTAGCCTTTGTGAAATACCAATTTGAAAATAGGCTGCAAAAATGTTGCAATGCTGACGCACGTGCTTTTCGAAAGCAGCAGCTGAATTTAACAGCTGTCAGGGTTGACATTTTTCTGTTATTTAACATTTTTGGTACTGAACTTCACAGTTTGAAGTTAACTATAGATGTTAACACCAAAAAATAGTAAAATTAATACCTTGATAAAATGACTAAATATTCGATTTTTCGGATTTCGCCCCATAGTGCGGTGTGGCTGAAAGAGCAAATCGCACTCTTGTGGAAATGGCGCGGTCAATGATGGTTCATGCTAATGTTGAGGAACCTTTGTGGGCGGAGGCTATTGCGACGGCTGCATACTTACGAAACAGGTCTCCATCGCACGCGCTAAATGGAACTACTCCCCTTGAGGTCTGGAGTGGACGTAAGCCTTCAGTCACACACCTACGTATATTTGGGTCCCCAGTTTACGCGCTTGACAAAATGCACCATCACAAATTTCGTGCTAAGGGAAAGGAATATGTCTTCGTTGGATTCGCTCACTGCTAAGGTCAGGGAATCAATTCATGTGGTCATAATCATATTTTATCTTCATCTTCAACGTCATCATCATCATCAACATCCTAAAGGGTGGTGAAGATATAAAGATAGATAGTTACAAAAATTTGTAGGGACATTCTAGAAATATTTAAGGAAAATAGATCATTATCTGGTGTCAAAGGGGGGAGGGGGGGGAGTTAATGTGACATTAAAGCGCCGCTAGCGATGACATTTTACTAACCAGGATTGCATGAGCATCTTCATTGATATTGGCTTCTTTATACGGGTCATACAATCTACCAATTGCCATAAAAAGCTCATGAACCCTTTCTTAGTGGCTCGTAAATTTCTTTTGAAATTTAAATTTGGCCAGATATCCAATGTAATGTTCTGTTTTTCTTCCAAAACGTGGAATGTGGTCCCGCATATCCCGCCACAATTTTTCGATATTCTGCGTATGCGCACGAGTCTCGGGATCCACGAAATTTTTCGAGTGATTCACCGTCTGGTGAACGAATCCCTCCTCCGCCAAGCAGTTGTAGGCCTTCCAACAGTCGGACATGATGGTACTCCCATCGGCTACTCGCTCCTTAATTATTGCGAGCAATGTCCCTGTATCTCGGTGCTCGACAGGCAAGATGAAAAAGTCGCCACTTTCTCGCTCTATACCTCCGAACACCCATTGGCCTTCAACAACTCGGCCGCAGTTGTACTTCCTCTTCCCCACTTTGGCCTCGTCAATTTCCACAATCTTTCCTGGACCTCCAATTTGTTGCCGACAATTATTGAGGCTCCAGTCAATGTAGACCTCTCTCAAGAAGCTTTTGAAGTCAATAACTGTTTGACGGCTCCATCCATGCTCTTTTACCAAGCAATTCGTCTCGCCCTTTAAGCGCAGGCAGTCCCAACTCACAAACGAACAAATTTTCGGAATGGTCAACTTTGTTCCCTCGAAGAAGGTGTTCTTTCGCACACTCTCCTGAAAGCTGCATTGAACACTCACACGTTTCTGCTTTCCTTGCTGGCGCATGTGGCGCGCACGGCATCGAAAAAAAAACATTGTGTCTCCGCGAGATTGAAATGAGCACTGCGCACCACACTTTGGGCAGATGCGATCCTTCCGAATGACATTATGGTGTCGTAGAAAGCTGAACAACTCACTCTCACTGAATTGGTCGAACTCCCTAGTACCAACTTCACAGCCTGTGCACGACATTTTAACAGAATTTAACGCGAATAAAAATGACGTACGGATCCCGTTAAAAAAAGTGTTGGGAAACACGCCAAAAATTACATGAGGATGAAAGTAGTGTTGGTAAACGTTACATATAATCAAAACAAAAGAGTCATGTAAAGCTCAAATCAACCCTGGAAAACTCAAAAGAACGTTCAAATAGTTCAATTTGCATAAAAAGACCAAAAAAAAAATAGTTCATTTTTATTAAAATTTCAAAATTATTTTAAAAATAAACCATAAAAGACCCGGAAATTATTTTCACACCTAAATTCATGATAAATCAGACTCTAATTTTGGATTTTTTTTTTTTTTTTTGGAGGTGTGCCGCATAGACTGGATCTTTACCAATAAATCTTTCTGGTAACACATGTGCGAAGTGGCTTCACTGTCAATACACCAACTGCTTTTTGCTATTTCTTCTTTGTGTATTGCCGAATATACCGCGTAGGAAACTTGCTCATTTTCGTACTTCTTTTCCTTCTGTTCTTGCCGTTTTGATTTGCACTGCACTGATCTGTGTCCACGCTTTCCACAGTTAAAGCAATTTCCAGTGAATTTGTTGTTCTTCTTTACGCTTGATTCTTCTTGCTGCTCGCCGTTCTTTTCGCGCTTGTCACTTTGTCTCTTATTCGTGCCTGCATAAAAGGCTTGCTGCTTGTCTGCTTTGTCACTATTTTCTTCCATTCTATTTGCTTCTGCTAGCAGCTTGACCTTGAGCAATTCCAATGACGGCAGCGAATCTCGTGTCTCCATTGCGACCACGAAATGTTCGTACTCAGAACTTAAGCTTGACAATAGAATTATAACTTTTAATTCGTCACTTAAATCAATGCTAACTTCAGCCAACTTATTCACGATTTCCATAAATGCGTTTATGTATTGTGACATTGTACCGTTTGCTTCCAGTTTCATGCTCAATAACTTTTTGTACACCGACACTTTTTGAATTGGTCCGGTCGGCGCGTGAACTTCGCGTAATATAATCGAGGGTGCCTCAGATATCGCTTTCGCTTGAATTTCACTAAAATTTCATACTAATTCTAGTGAAATTTAAGCGAAAGCGATTTCTGTGGCACCCTTGAATATATCCCAAGCTTCTTTGGCTGTGTTACACTTTTTCACATAGCTTAGCTGAGAAGTATTCACGTATAAAATTATGCACGCCAGAGCTTTTTCATCGGTCAAAACGGATTTTGCAATGTCCGGATTGATCTCTTGTTTTCCACACACAATGTTCCAGAGCTCTTGGTGGACCAGTATACTTCGCATTTGTATACTCCACACATCGTAATTTTGCTCATTAAGTTTTTCGATTTGGAAATTATGACTCATATTTTTACAATTAATATTCTGTTAGACTGGGCCCATAACCTATGTTTGTTAAATTGTCTGAACAGTGTAATTGTAAAATAAGAACACACGATGAACAATGTATTCACGACGAACGGTTTATTCAGAGTGAGTTATATAGGAGATAGAAACAATGCAATTAGAGATGGAACTCTGCAAACTTAGTGATGTAAAACTAATAACATAATATATCGCAATTTGACTTGCATAATTTCAACATAAATAAATAAATAAATAAAAAGTGTTGCAAAAAAAAATTCTTCAAACAATTCTAAGAGTGACACCAAAAAAAAATTTTCAAAAGTCTCTTCGCTAGTATAATTTATGAATTTTTGAGAACTGCTAAAAATCCACTTTTTGTATTGAAAGGAGGAAAAAGGGGTTAAAATAGTCGTTTCAATGCTTGTTCGTGGTTTTTTGGCCAAAAACAAAAATGTAATCATGCCCCAAACACCGTATACACCAGATTTAGATCCCTGCGACTTTTTCCTATTCCCAAAACTGAAGAGACCAATGAAAGGAAAGCTTTTAAACGCGTTTTCAAAGCGTTTCAATTGTTGAGATCAAGTCAGAATCGAAGAACGAGTTGATGGCCATACCGAAAAGCGCATTTCAGAAGTGCTTCGAGGATTGGAAAAGTCGTTGGCACAAGTGTATTATATTCGAGGGCGATTACTTTGAAGGGGACAAAATAGATATTGATGAAAAAATAAGTACTTTTCAAAAAAAATCAAAATTCACCTTTTTCTTTGAACACACCTCGTTTTACTTAGAGTTAGAATAGGACGCAGCAACAAAGTGACGTAGCAGCTATAGCGTTGTATATATAGCGTTTTCTTGAAAAAATAGGGACAAGTGTTGGCCGACAATTTTACTTGTAATTTTTACAAAATGTCAATACATAAACAAAAATTCTTTGATTTAAAAAAAAATTCTGTTCAATGGTATTCAAATCCAAATTAAATATAAAAATCCAAAATTAGTTTCAAAAACGACATTAAAATCAAAAATAAATTTAATGCTAACCGTAATTCATGAATCGGTTACTAAACGGTTATTTTGGTTTGTATGATAAAAAGTCTTGTTTCGGTTACGGTTTAAGTTATGGTTACCAACTTCAATCGGTTAATATCTGTTAACGGTTGCTGTTTTGGTAACGGTTTTAATCCCTGATTGCCAGGAATAACAGATAGAACACTCGTTGCTCTCAGTGCCACTGGTTGCCCACCGCTGATTTAAGGAGTTGCAATGAATGCGACAGGAAATCCAATAGGTCTTTAATTGTAAAGCTATTTACTTTATTAACTTTACTTTATTGAAAAAACGGGCCTTAGTCCGACTGTGAAAAATAGTCGGACTAAATAGAATTTGTTTTTTTATTTAATCCGACTGTGAAAAATAGTCGGACTAAATAAAATTTGTTTTTTGTGGCAAAATGCCAGGAAATGTTCCATCGACATAAAAACACATTACAAGTAATTAATTGACTCCTGTTAAATACATTTTCTAAAACTCAAATTGGTATGACAGATAAAAAATGCAATTGCTAGGAACTGAAGAAATAGAAGGAAGAAAAGTTTCAATAATTGAATAACATTCAAGTGTATTTTAATTATAAACAAATTAACTATAATTTTTAACGCAATTTTTAGATAAAGTGACTCCGCTAACAGATACCAATAATGAGCTATCAGGCAAGTACACAAAAAATTTGAATGTTTAAATTTATATATTTTATTTATGAACGCCAATGCCAGTTAGGGCGCCTCAGCCTTTCTCATTTTGGATGCACCAGCAGCTCCAGGAACAACAATACCATCAGCATCAGCCGCAACAACAACAGTACCAGCAGAATGAACAACAACAATACCAACAGCCTCAACAACAACAACAGAAGCAACAGCCACAAGAGCTACAAAATCACGCACAACAACTGAAGAAGCTAAAACCTAAAAACAATCAGCCGCTAACAAATACAAAACCGCTCATAAAATCTATTAACAAGTTAAATAACAATGTAATTAGTTTGCAAAAAAGTGTTGAGCAGCTGCATAAAAAAATTGATAAAATGAATAATACACTGTGCCCTCCGCAGCCTCAGCCCCAACCACAACCCCAACTCATTTTCCAACCATACCTCTAATTACCAAAAAAAATTTTATAAAAAGGCTAAAAAAAAAATGAAGTCAAGCAAAGTTATGATTAGAAATAAAACTTAATTAAATGGATTTAAATAATTATCTTATGCTAAGAAATCAAATTAAATGAAGTTATGCTTAAAAATGACACTTAATCAAATGGATTTGAATAAATATCTTATGTTTTTAAAAAATAAATAAAAATGGATTAAATGAATTTATGTTATTGTCAATGAGAGATGCATCGATAGAGCAGCTTTTAAAATTACTATATGACTATATCATATAGCTGCCATAGGAACAATGGAATGCAAAGTAACCTTTAGTATGAAAAACTTTTTTGTTTCTTAAGATATCTCAACCAAACTCTTAGATTGTATGTCTGTTACATTTTGATTAAATTTGGTCCAATTTGGATCACTATATTATATAGCTGCCATAGGAACAATGGGATGCAAAATAACCTTTAGTATGAACACCTTTTTTGTTTCTTAAGATATTTCAATGAAACCCACAGATTCTGTTTTCTACATCCTGGCCAATTTTGGTCCAGTTTGGATTACTATAGCATAGAGCTGTCATAGGAACAATTGTATAAATAAAACCTTTGGTATGAAAAAAATAAAAATACCATAATTAAGTTTTTTTTTTTCAATTTTATATTTGTTTTTTTTTATGTTATTTATTGTTGTTGTTGTTGTTGATGGTGCTGTTGATGGTTCTGTTGTTAATGTAGTAGAAGTTGTCGCTGTTGTTAAAGGTGCTGTTGTTGTTGAAGCCCATATGGAGCCCCACACTGACATCCACGGTTGTTGTTGTTGTGGCTGCCTTTGTTGTGGCATTGGCCACTTCTGATAATTATTTTTTTCAGTTTTTTTTATAATCAGGCCTGTTCCGGTTTTCACTTTCGGCAAGATTTTGCGAAAGTGAATTTCCCTCACTTGTTCCGGTTTTCACTTTCGGCAAGATTTTGCGAATTGAATTCACGTGACATTGAGCAAGTGAGTTTGAATTCGGAAGGGTTAAATCGATGATTTTGGCATGCTTAGCATAAAATTAAAGTGAAAATAAAATATTTATAAAATACTTCAATGTTTTGGGAATATTACGACATCATCAGATAAAAAAAAAATATTTTATTTGATTTTTAAATAATTTTTATTTCATCATACCCCAAAATCGACAAGACTCTAACCTAACATTTTTGTCGGATTTGCTCGACCTGTTCTGGTTTCCGCAAATATTTGTGAAAATGAATGGCAACTTTATTAGGGCTGCCCTTGTATATGAAGAAAGTAGTAAATACTTTGGTACATATTTTAAACCACAATTTAAGTGTTTTTATGTATTGCGTAAAATAAAGAATTAAATTTCTTGTTTTTTAAATGCAAGTTTGGACAAAACTGTTTGTAATTTAATGCAAAAAAGAACTGCTTATTTATGTAAACAAACACTGTGCAACAATTGACAACTCTGCAAAAACACATTTCCAGCACTGAAATCAACCCGCGCTTTCAAAAATACAAAAGTTATAACAAAAGTAGGTTTTACCTTTGAAAAATGTTTCGACTTATGATTAAATAAATATTTGATGAATAAATTACATAATTAATAATTATTTTAACAGGCGAAAATTCTTTTGACGCAAATGTCTGATTCGCTTAGAACATTTTCCAGCACTGTTCTGCAAAAAATTACTCAACACAATGTGGAAGGGAATTTCGGAGGGTAATTCGTAGGAAATGTAAAGGAATTTTAAGGGAAATTCGGTAAAATCTTGCGGATTGAAATTCGCAAAAAACAAGTGAAAACCGGAACAGGCCTGAATATTGTGTACGTATGTAAATAAGTTTAAATTAAATTTGCGATCGAATTTGTATCGATATATTATGATATCGATATTATACGTATTCAAAGAAAAATGAAACTTAAGCAATCGCATTTAAAGTTGCTATTTAAAAATAATAGAAATTGAATTGCATTATATTTTCATGATTGCTTATGATAAGCTGATGTAACATTAAATGCCATTTTTTTTTTTTTTTTTTTTTGGGCTGAGGAGGGGAAAATGCCTGCACGCATCTCTCAATCTGCAGTCGCAGAGAGGTATGTGGGGCTCGCACCCACTAACGACCCCCCTTCTCTAGGCCTTTTTCCACTTCGGGATCGCTTTCGCATTACTTCGAAGTGGTGCCCTTTCGCTCAGTGCGCCAACTATTCACGCTTTATAGCGTTCTGCTAGTTGATCCGCGTCCGGATTCGCCCTCTCTTAAGCACATCATCATGTTATTGTGCCTATATTTGTGCTACGCGTCGCTCCTCCAGTATTTTCTCCACAATGTTTTCGGGTTCGATGAGCCTCATTATGGTTTCTGCCGTGCGTCTGTGCTCGTTCCACTTCTGGCAATGGAAAAATGTACGCTCTGCGTCATCTACATCCGCATCACCATAGATGCAGCTGCAGCCTTCCGTTTTGCCCACTCGGAAAAGGTATTTGCGAAAATACCCATGTCCAGACAGCAGCTTTGTTAGGTAACCATAAAAAAACCTCTTTACGAGGTAAAAGTCTAGTGACGAAAACATTTTCATGCCCCAAAATTTCTGATATCCAATTTTGTGAATATGTTACTGTGTTCAAACGATAAATTTTTAAGCTCATCCGATGGATTTTCTCGCCAAACAATTAGCTGAAAGCGTCGATCGTCATCGGATATGCTGACTTGCCGATACATTTTCTCAATGTCTGCCGTGAGGGCATATCGATTCAGACGGAACCGAAGAAGCGACAAAATCCTTGTCCCCCTCTGAATAGTAGGATGCGCCTACCATAAGCAGATCATTGAGTGAGTGGGCCGATGTTGTCTTACCGGACGCATCAAACACAACTCGAAGTTTGGTGGAGCTACTATCAGGCCTCAGGACGCACTGATGTGGTATGACGTAGTGTGGTCCTGGCGGAACTTCTGTACCTATGACAGACATGTGACCGAGATCAATATATTCTTTCATGAAACTCACATACATTTCCTTGAGTTCTAAATCTTTAGATACTCTACGCTCTAAGGAGAGAAAACGTCTCTTGGCTGTCTCAAAGGATGATCCCAGTATTTTAGGATCAATCTTGAAGGGCAAACTGACCTCAAAGCGACCTGACGATAAATTCCGAACATTATCCTTGAAGCTTTTCTCACATGCAAGCTGCTCTGACGAGTATTTGGCTGAGTCATTTGATTCGGGAACAGCTTCGAGTTCCCAGAATCGCTCCACAAGAGCCTCCAATCTGGACTCCTTACTTGGGTGCATGATTGCACAGCACACTGGATTCTGGATCTGCAATTTCTTGCACCGCCCTGATGCTACCCATCCAAGCAACGTTTTTTGCAACAGAGGGCCATTCTCAGACAATTTTATTTGTCCCGTACACAACAATTCGAAAAAGGAATCCGCTCCTAGTAGCAGATCAATTCGCTGAGGCTTAAAAAATTCAGGATCAGCCAGTTCTACATTTGCAGGAATTTTCCACTGAATAATGGGGAGATCATAATCTGGCTGCCTGCTTGAAATTGAAGTGAGTATCCAAAAATCGGCGTTGAACTGGTGCTCATTTACCCGAGACGAAACCACTGTTGATACTTCACTTTTCGCCACTAAACTGGCTTTTCCAACAGACGTGACTGTTAAACACTTATTTTTCCTTGCAAGTCTTAATGCTTGCGCAAGCTCTTCAGTCATGAAATTGACTTGAGAGCCTGAGTCTAACAGAGCTCTAGCGTTGTGAATCTGCCCAAATCTATCTC
The DNA here is from genome assembly GCA_037043435.1 of Drosophila suboccidentalis. NCBI lineage: Eukaryota > Metazoa > Arthropoda > Insecta > Diptera > Drosophilidae > Drosophila > Drosophila suboccidentalis. The sequence continues at coordinate 23,851 of JBAMBK010001026.1, forward strand.
GAATCTTTACAACAGCTGTTGCCAGGATAACTTGATCGACTTCGCTCGTGACATGATTTACATGAGCAGGATGCGCTGCTGCCTGTGACATTTCATTGATTTTACAAAATCGAAACGCTCCGAAACAGATATACCCGAAAACCCTTGACAACTTCCGATATTGTGATTAGCATTACAAAACTGGCACTTGGGTTCACTTTTCTTATCACCTTTAGTGCATGCGAACGAAGATTTGCTGTTCCTAGCAGGCTTCAAATCTGATTTTTGTTTGATCCTAGACTTGGAACTTTCCTCAGCGGACAAATGTAGATAACGCCTATTTAAAATCGAAACACATTCAGACCACTCGGGTAAGGAGTTATAATCTATCTGTTCTTCGTACTTAGATTTAGTCGCATGATCGACCTTTGACATAGCGACATGCACGAGAACGGCATTAGCAAAGTCCTGTTCATTACCAATAGACATAAGGGACTCGAAAATTCCGGAAATAGAATCGATAATTGAGCGTATTCCAATTGCAGAAGGCTTGCTCATAGGCTCAATGTCGAATAACTGGTCCAAAGTGTTAGTGAAAATAACGTACTTTTTATCGTACACACGTTCCAGGCTGGCCAATGCCTTTGGGTAATCTTCGTCCGAGACTCGGAATGATCTCACAGTTCCTAAAGCTCCATCGGACAAACACGAGATCAAATGATTGAATTTCTGGATGTTGGACAACGAACGATCAGAGATCTACCAAGCTTTTAAATAAACTGATGAACGGTTTGTACTCCTCATGTTTACCACTGAATTTGGGTAATTTGAGTTTAGGCAAATGCGAACTATGTGAGGTCGAGGGAACATTTTCTGAGACTTGGTGAGCACTTAAAGCGGCCATAAACGAAGATCTTGCTAGAATGCACGTTTCCTCAAGCACTGCCCGGCTAGTGTTATCAGGATCAAGGCCATCGATCTCAGATTGTAGATCCATAGCCTTGGCAATGTATGAATTCAAAATATCTAACCGGCACTGAATTTCGAATTTACTTGGATTGACCATTTTATTTGTCAACGATGAT
>JBAMBK010001027.1:0-24850 GCA_037043435.1 Drosophila suboccidentalis
AAGTAATAAGTTTCGTAGAGATATCTTAAGAAACAAAAAAGTTTTCCATACAACAACTGATTTTTTTCATACAAATGGCTTGGGGTGACCTTTGACCCGTTTTTGGGTCCATCAAATGATCTCCGATCGGGCTCAAATTTTGCAGGTGTATTCTAGGGGTGAAAACGAATATTTTTCAGCCCGGCGCTCATTGATATCAAACAAATTTTTTTAAAAAGGCCATCCCAATGTGTATTCGTATAGCCGTTTATTGAAATAGACATGATCAACTATTCCAATTTTCAACAGCACACTATGGTTATCACAAAACTCTTTCTTTATATTTTCTAATATCGGGATCGAGTCCCTGGAAAGAATTCCCTCTTCTAATTTCTCTAGCTTTTCAACTAACGACGCTTGAGACGTCAAAAACTTAATAGTTTTTTCTGTTAGCATATTGACTATTTATTTATTTTTTTGTATGGAAACCCACTTAGATTTATTGCGTATGATTGGCTTACAATATTTTGCCACTCATATGTTGTTAGTAACAGCCTAACAGAGTTAAGTAGTTTTCAAGTAGCGCTTTCGCACATCGGCTTGAGTTAGAGACACTAAAATGAGGGGCAAGAGAGGCCTTGCAGTTTTATCCGTTTTCCGCCTCGTTTTCTTTTCTTCTTGTCGGGTTTTGGTCGCTGCCTGGCCTTGTACTCAGCTATTGTGAGTGGGCGTGGTCCCGCGTTTGGATACACTTCCAGGGCCTCTTGTAGGCTTGGTGTATTCCTTTGCTCGACAGGAGCAGCTTCCTTTAGGGTAGTTTCGGGCACGTCTTTCTTTTTGTCGCTGTTGTTGATGCTGCTGCTGCTTCTGCCGCTACAGTTGTTGTTGCTGCTGCTGTAGTTGCTGCTGTTGCTGCTTCTTTTTTTATATTATATATAATATGTACTATATTATATATAAAAACTCACTTTCTGATGTAAGCCTCAGAAACGCTGTAATATTTTCCCGATGTCTGCCTCGGAAACGCAACTTTAACTTATTAATTGTATTAGTAAAGATTTTTTTATATACCCTGTCTCTTACCACTGATGGGGGAGAACAAGGGTTTTTATTTTTGTGATCCGCCTTCTTCCTCGGATACACAACTTTATAACTCTGTGTTCATTTACTGAACACAACAGAGATTATATAAATTTTTCAGCAACCTTTGGCTGTATACTAAAAGGCGCTGGCTTTTATTTCTGTGTTTCTTACCACTGGTGGGGGAAAACAACAGAATGCTCGAAGGACCAAAATGAATGGACAACTGAGCAGGTTGAGTACAAATTACGAACTGAATTTATTTCTTAAAATCTTAGCCTTAGGTAACTAACATGAAAATCTTAATGTCTAACTCCTTCCAGTCATTGGAAGGACCCCCAGATAGCAGGGCTTGCATGTGCTGTACACACATGCCTATCTTTCCTTTCCAGCCGTTCTCATGGGTCTAAAAATAGTTTTATGATAATGCACTACAAGTGCATTTTGTGTTAAATTTTTGTGTGTGTTTTAGCTTAGGTCAAATGTCAGTGCCCCGTCACTCGATCGGTGTTTTCGGGACACATCGTTTTTAAATGCCCTTGTGTTCATGCTTGAACATAATTGGAAAATATATACAAAATCTAAATTCAAAACTTAAACATACTCGCTATTATAATCAGACGGCTCGAAATCTTACTTTATAGAAAAAAGTAGAAGAACTCAAAACTCTAATAGGCTGGGAGAGCCTGTTGTCTACCCGCCCTTTTTAAAAGCTTTCAAACCTAAAAACAAACAAACAAAAATAACAAATCAATCACATAGAATACAATTAATCTGCAAAGCATTCGATGATCATATGTACTTTGATACTCTTGCATTTTCACCACACAACAGTCAAAATTGCATATTGCTTTTTACTTTGTCCATTACGGCCAGTCTCGAATAAATCACCACATCACTAATCGAAGAAACTTCACTCTTAATTTTATGGTTAAATTAAGTTCGTCCACTGCATGCGTATGTGTCGCAGATCCTTCCTGAAACTGAGTTAATTATTGTCTTGATCAACTAAAAATTCATTGCCAAACAAATCACTATGATTATAAATATGCTGCTCCCAAATCTTTGCATGTTGGGACATGTTCTATTCAAACTGTCGCAATCATATCAGTACAAAAATCGGAATCTTAACTCTATCAAAAAATCAAATCAAAATAAATCTTGTGACTGAAATTATTACTATAATTGTTTACTGAAATTGGATCTTATAATTTAAAAAAGTCCAACTTGAGTAATGAACAAACTGGATATCTGATATAAAAATTTCTCAACTCTTGAATGGATAATACACTTAATGGCATTCTCATGTATATACTTTTGGACAGGAAAATTCATCGTGCTAACTAGCAGTTGCACTGGATTCGGCAACATTATCGTCTGCAGCATTTCATTTTCATTACTGCCGTTGTGGCCATTGTCGACATCGTCCCCAGGATTCACATTAGAATCGTCAGCGGAGTCATCATTGTCATCGCCTTCGTCATCGTCATAGCATGCAACAATAGCAACAACAACACCAAATTTGCTTCAAAGATAAGTTTAGATATAGTCATAAAGTCATTAATTAGACAATAAGATAGCACCTTGCCATGGGCAATTTACACAAATTAGAATATTTCTTGAATAATTATTGGATAATAATTATTTCTTATATAAATTATCCTTATTTGAACTTGTCGTTAGTAAACTCGATTAATAATCAAAATCAAACTATAACACCAAAAAAGACAGTTCAAAAAATTATTTGAAAATTATACACAAAATTAAATAATCCAACAAAAATTGGAAAACAAAAGCAAAACAAAAAATGTAATTCAAGGAATCGAAAATAGAACTGTCACAAAAAAGTAAAAAGCTTGTCGCAACTGGCAACTTTGCTGTCTTGTTAAAAAACTCGCTTTGTTTCTCCACACGAAGCAGACACCCGAACAACCATTATATTCTCTTACCTGCTTAAATCAAAATCGAAATCAAAAACTAAAGTCAAAAACCAAAAAAAATAAAATTCTCTTAATAAATAAATAAAAATCAAACAAAGTCAAAACTTAAAAATTTTTATAATCCTAAAAGAAAAAAGGAAAAAAATAAATTAAAGCAAATCTAACATTTGTTCTCTTTCTTGTTGCTAAATCATAAATGCAAAAATTTAAAAATTCAAAAATAACAAAAGAATTTGAAGGATCTACAAACTGAAATGTAACTATAAGGAAGTTCTACAATAATCAAAAATACATGCAGGAAATGTGGAGAATACAAATAATCTATGCATATAAAAAAAGAAGAAAAAAATAAATCTTAAACTCAAAACTCAAACATACTCGCTATTATATTCAGTCGTTCGAAATCTTACCTAACAGGAATAGGTATAAGAACTCAAAAACTCCAATGTGTCAATAAGATAGGAAAATTTGTTGTCTACCCTCCTTTGCGTGTGTGTGTGTGTAAGTCTTTCAGTTAAAAACTTTCAAGCCTAAAAACAAAAATAACAATTAAATCAATTTTCTTAAAATTATACAGCCCTGTTCCGGTTTTCACTTGTTTTTTGCGAATTTTTATGCGCAAGATTTGACCGAATTTCCCTTGAAATTCCTTTACATTTCCTACGAATTACCTTCCGAATTTCCCTCCCACATTGTGTTGAGTATTTTTTTGCAGAACAGTGCTGGAAAATGTTCTGAGCGAATCAGACATTTGCGTCAAAAGAATTTTTGCCTGTTAAAATGTGTAATTGATCCATCAAATATTTATTTTATTATAAGTCGAAACATTTTTCAAAGGTAAAACCTACTTTCGTTATAACTTTTTTATTTTTGAAAGCGCGGGTTGATTTCAGTGCTGGAAATGTCTTTTTGCAGTGTTCTCAATTGTTGCACAGTGTTTGCTTACATAAATTAGCAGTTCTTTTTTTCATTAAATAACAAAATTACAATACATAAAAACACTTAAATTGTGGTTTAAAATATGTACCAAAGTATTTACTACTTTCTTCACATACAAGGGCTGCCCTAATAAAGTTGCCATTCATTTTCACAAATATTTGCGGAAACCAGAACAGGTCGAGCAAATCTGACAAAAATGTTAGGTTCGAGTCTGATCGATTTTGGGGTATGATGAAATAAAAATTATTTAAAAATCAAATAAAATATTTTTTATTTATCTGATAATGTAGTAATATTCCCAAAACATTGAAGTATTTTATAAATATTTTATTTTCACTTTAATTTTATGCAAAGCATGCCAAAATCATCGATTTAACCCTTCCGAATTCAAACTCACTTGCTCAATGTCACGTGAATTAAATTCGCAAAATCTTGCCGAAAGTGAAAACCGGAACAGGCCTGATAATTGATTTGCACACAAAATTATATTCAAACATACACAGGGGATCGGTGTCGTTGTTGGTGGCGTTGCTGACGTTCGAAGCGGCAACACCAACAACAACAACAACAAGAGAAATTTTCATGAAAACAGTCGGTTTACTTTAAGTAGGACTCTGTCATTAGCATAATCTTGGCGAATGAGCGTTTGTTTATGTATGGCGCCTCCTGCTCTCCCTTTTCAAAGCTTGTATTAATTCTTTTCACATGTTACATGTTACATGTTCCATGTTCCGTTTCCGTCTCTGACGTATCTCCCCTGGAATACAAGAATTCAGTCTATACAAGCATACTTTTCGGCGGTGCACACTACACACTCGTCTCTCGCTAAGAATCTCTAGATATCTTGTTGTAAGGAAATCATATCGAAAGCAACAAACTACAAACTATAAAAACTATCTCTCCCACAACCTTGTTCCCCATCCCGTTTTAAAAAATTCCAAATGTCAAGAATATATCGCTTTTTCAAATCTGACGGCTTACGGCAAAAATATTGCACCTCCAGCATATATCTTTGTTTTCGAGGCGAATTGAGGAATCTACGCGTAGGTTATGGATATGCGTATCATCACTTGACAAGTTGACCGAATTGCGTGTGGGTGTGTAATCGTCTGTGTGTGTGTTCAGATATTGGTTGCAAATGTTCATTAATAGCTCATTGCATATACCTTTAGGAGCACATTCGCGCATACATGCCCTCCACGCACGCAAATTCTTTGTCGACAATTGATCCTCAACTCGTGTCGAATTCCTTTTATATGTCGCAGCTTGCTAGCCACACACACCCACCCACTAGTTAAGCCAACTCGACTCACCAACCAATAGACCAAACTTTCAACAAATCTCTAAATTACACAAAAAATAAACATTTAATTTAATAATTAACCTTCAAAACAATATAAAGTAAAAATAAATAGGAAAATTGTAAAAAAATAATTCCTGTAATCAATAATATGCTGTATTGTGTATTAAGCGTTGCGCTTGCTGCCGTCGTCGACGTCAACATACCATTGCCATAAGAGAGAATCGCCGTGTCAAATGTATGTACACTTTGGCAGGTAGACAGACGGACGAACGGGCGGACGCATGCGCGCGGCACAATGCAGCACACATACTCTGTCCCCAGTTTAATTTTCAAATTTCAACTCTGGAAATTCTGTAATACAGTCGAACTTCCCTAACTCGAACTTCCCTAACTCGAAGTTTCTCTAACTCGAACAAAATCGAGTGGCAATAGCGTTTACTGAGCAAATTTCATACAAATCTGCTTCCCTAACTCGAACTCCCCTAACTCGAAAATCTCCTTAACTCGAACAAAAATATTGGCCCGTACTTCTGTAAGTCGAATTTTTCGGGAAAATCCCCAATAAAGTTTGAATTTTTTTTCGTTTCTTTTTTGCGTTTTTGTTACCGGCTCATTTTGATACGTAATATTGATGTACATTAACATATGGAGATAGTATATGATAGAATATTGCATCAACAATTACTTAGGCTTGTGAGATTGCTATAGGAAAGATGTTTGTAATGTACTCCTTTGTCAGCGCATCAGTGTGCAAAAATGTTTAAAGAAATATTCAAACTTATTAGTTAAGGAATTTGAAAGTAGACCAAATATATTGAAGTTGATGAGAAATATGGTATCTCAGCAAAAACAGTTTTCATTATATTAAAAAATGGAAAATTAATTATGACGACATTTGAATCGGGAACTTCTTCTGGATACAGCAAAAGAACGAAGAAACCAATTTTTGAGAATATTCACAGGTCTTGAACAAACTGGAATCCTTTTTTGTTGAAAATAACAAAAAAAATTGGAATTTTTAAATGTACTTATGATTGAACTCATTTGTAGTTTCTTTTAAAAAACTAAAAAAAAAAAAATCCCTAACTCGAAGTCTCCCTAACTCTAACTTTTTTCTTGGATAATGGTGATTCGAGTTAGGGAAGTTCGACTGTATCTGTATTTTCTGAAAGTATTTGAAAATATCTCAATCTCTTTGAAGATATCAATCAAGCATAGCCCAAGTCCAACTAATTAGTTAATAACTAATAACTAATGTCATCATCTCGGTCGCTCAGTCAGTCAGTCAGTTGGTCAGTTGATTACCATATCAAATCAACGCTTGTGAACGCCATAAAATAAATTCTGTACAGTCTGTGTTTTCTGTCTGTCTGTCTCTCTGCAGACACACGGCCACAACACTATCTGTATTAACAACAGGAAAGTAATGCATGAAATCACCTAGCACTTAGCATTTAGCTAATTAACATGCCATTAGTTATCTCTCAAATCTCAAAATGCTACACTCTTCTCAATTAATCTCCAAAATATATAAATATTTATATAAGTCCATACTTATTTATAAATCCTCCAAAGCAACTTTTTTATAATTAAAACTACACGTAGCATATTTGATTTTTCTGACCCACTCCAATATCCAAATTATACAATCAGCTAAAATTCAAATTCCAAATTAAAATTTATGCTTATAGGCACTCAAACTTCTATCGAATTTTTCTCCTTGCTCAAGCTTTTATCGAATTTTTTTCTGCCCTTTTCTAAATTCGTATGGCAACTCTCCTTTCATATCTGCCGATGACACTAGCGTCGATTAATCCTTCTTCTTGCGACCGTGCAATGCTAACTTTGAATCAGAATCGTTGAGACATCGAGCAAAAGACAACACAAGTCAGCAGTCGTTTCAAAGACGCATCTACTTAACAGTGATTTAGTGCAACATTTTTGTGAATACTTTGATAATTCAGTCAGCAGATATTTGAAAGGTGAATTTACTTATAAACCTCAGTCAACTGTTGATACCGTGTGATTTTTGTGAATACTTTCATAATTAAAATTAAAATTAACCAAATCTCATTTTCAACTGGGGTAAGTGTTTATTTATATTTCTCTAAATAGCCGACGACTTAGTTTCCCTCTTTACTCGGCATTGTTTTTCTGTCCATCCATAATTTCTTGATTACATTCCCTCGTGTGATTTCTACTCTAATTTAACCTTGAATATGTCCAAAAAAGTCTCAAAATGTCGTCCTTTTGTTCAAACAGATGTGAATATGCATACATTCTCACACGCGGCCATGTTTCTTTGTGCCTGTATGTTAGGGTGTCCCTTATTTGGTCAAAGTCAATATTTTTTAACGCATACGAGCTAGTTCTGTTTATTAGGTCCTAAAGCAATCAGGAATAAATTTTTACCCCAATTGGAATATGATAACCCATTCAAATTTGCATCGAAACATGAATAAACAGTGTTGTAACACTGATTATGAATTTTTCGATGATTTTTCATGTCAAGCGAAACATGAAAAAACAATGGCCGTGTTCACCAGAACAAATCGACAACAGAAAATCGATGAAATTTGCATGATTATTCTGGTGAAATGCAGTGATTAGCAATCATGATTTCAAATTGTGTGATTATGATGACTGAAAATTCATCACCAAAATAGTACGCTGAAATTTTCTGATTGTGATGCTTTGTTATCGAGCAAACAAAATACATGATTACTGATTGATTAGTTCTGGTGAACGCGGCCAGTGGTTTTAACACTGATTATGAATTTATCGATGATTTTTCATGTTTCGATGCAAATTTGAATGGGTTATGGTACTCCGATTAAGGTGAAAACTTGGTTTTGAGTTCTTTAGGACCAAATAAACAAAATAAAAAATTTAAAAAAAAAAAAAATTTTTTTTTTTGTCCGATATAATTTTAAAATTTTCCGATCCAAGTCGGTACGGGTTATCATACTCCGATTGAGGTAAAAATTTATTTCTAAGTGCTTTAGGACCTAATGAACAGAACTAGCCCTTATGCGTTTAAAAATATTGACTTTGACCAAATAAGGGACACCCTACTGTATGTGCTTACTCTTGTCTTCGCGCTCTACCACAATATTCCCCATGTATACATGAAATGAGCTGTCAAGCTGTTGAGCTGTTGATCCGTACCGCGGGACTACCGGTCAGCACCACTTCGCGGGGACGGATGTAGGCTAGCATGCTAGTCGCTCGGTTGATTAGCTTCTCGTCGGCTCCTTTCTCGACGACGCAGCTCTTTCATAATAATTGATGCCATGTTCGATATGGCCGCCCATTCAGCTGGTGATGATAACATCGTGGCAACAATGTTGTCTGGTGTTATGCGGGCATTATCTCCTGCCGCACGCTCCCGCTCCCGCGCAAACAGCGGGCAATGGAAGACTGCATGTTCCGCGTCCTCCAGGACACCCTCTCCGCAAAGCTCACAGTATGGATCGAGTGCGTGCTTGAAGCGAAACAGGTAGGCCTTAAAGCAGCCATGCCCAGTCAATAATTGCGTCAGGTAGAAATCTACCTGCCCATGTCGACGCTCTAGCCATGGTTTTAGCTGGGGTATGAGACGGTACGTTGTTTGACTGATCCCACTTGCGTTGCCATTTTGATATGGTCTCTTCTCGCAAGTAGGCCGAGCGGGATCATGCCTGCAACCTTGGCTATATGAGGGTGTGTCCATTGCCGCAGTCCACACTGCGCAGCCGTACAGTATGGTTGAGGTTACCACGCATCCAATGGGCCTCCTGCTCCGTGTGCTTTGCTGCTCGTGTGTGTTTGCGTGTATGTGTTGGTTTGTGTGTGTGTTTTTGTTTTTATTCTCTTACTATGTTCATTTGTTTTTGTACATAGAAATGAGCTGCCTGTTGACTCTCCCTCTCTCATCTGACCATTCACTGGAAATAATTTATTATTAAGTTCTACCTATGCTACCATTGCTACCAATCTACCCATTCACTGACCAGTTTGGTTAGAATAAGTGTATTTTAATTATTAAGTACTACCTATGTCAATCTTTGCAATCTACACATTCATTTACTCGCTGCTCAGAACAGTGAAAATACATGTATCCTAGTCTTAAGCACTAGCTTTGCCACCTATGCTACATGCCTGTCTAAATCATGTATACACTTTTCTATGCTTTGTCTGCATGATTGTTCAAAATTATATTGACCCAATTTGTTAACTCTACGAACCCTTTATTGGCTGTTTACATTCCGTAATGTATCAAATCACATAGCAATTAACTAATTAATATACCTTAATATAATATAATCCCTAAAAATCGCTCTTCCTTATTGCAAAATCGATATCGCTGTATGTTTTGCCTGACTGCATCATCTTAAATAAATAGTCAAAAAGTTAATACTGATTAATGACTCGGGTGCAATAGCACACTCACATTTCAAAATAAATAAATAATATAGGATCAACAAAATTGCAAAATAAAATGATAAATAAATAGATAAATGTATCAACTTAATTACAATAATGTAGGAAACATCACATACGAAAATTATCATCTTATTATTTTTATACCTGACAATAAGCCCTAATTTTTAATCTGGACCTTGAGTAAAACTGTTAAACTGTTAAATTAAATAATAAACAATGCTAAAAACAAACCAACCTAACTACAAAATTTACCTTCGCCACCTAATGTAAATCAACTCCTCTTAATTTTAGCTCCACGCGACATGTCAACACCCATCAAGAGAATGTCAGCACCTCTGAAATCCAAGCCCAACCTCGATAATACCTCGAGTCCACCAGAGAAAAAATCAGTAATTATCTCCGACATACAACTCTGCCCCCCAATGTCGGCTCCGAAAGCTAGAGCTCTTGCTGAAATCCAAGAACAACTCCAGAAATACAAAGATGCGCAGCCAGCTCAAGTCAACCTTTATCCAGACATTGACTTAACAACGGAGGAAGCAGACACAGTAGTAGAGACACTTAAAGCCGGCACCACAATAACGGATGAAGATGAGGCTATGCTAGTCGATTATCTTAGCAAGGAGAACCTACAAGATGTTGATGACATTGTTGGTGTGGTGAATAAGGAGGTTACACAGACTGTCCCACGTCCCTCAAGTGACCAGATTTTGCCCAAACAAAACTTTATTCCATCACGTGACCAGACTGTGCCCAAACCGCTCTCTATCCCCAACTCAAACAAAGCGGCAAGTCTTGCGGAAAAAGCTGCTGGCCTGATTATGCCCACACCAAACTCTATTCCATCACGTGACCAGATTGTGCCCAAATCGCTCTTTATTCCCAACTCAGACGATCCGGTAAGCCTTATGGAAAAAGCTGCTGATGTCACTGGAAAGAATTCATTCACCGCCACATTCACCGCAAGCGGTGGCATTCTCATCCAACCAAAAACTCTAATGACGCATGGAATTTTGGTCAAACACTTCCAGGACCTCAATCTTTACTCAGAATCCAACAAACTGCCCAAATTTAAAGCAATAATTGATGGAATCTATCACACTGTTTCCAAGAACTGGATTACTGATAAAATTAATGAACTAGGCTTCAATATCTTCCACATTGAGAACATTATTGGAAATGTATCTGGTCTACCGACTAAAAAATGGAGACTTGAGCTACACCCAAGCCCCATCAACAATAATATTTTAGACATCACCAAACTTGGGCCGTTCAACGTAACAATAACTGAGCAAGCACCACCGAAGCCCATAAAGCAGTGTTACAAGTGCCAGAAATTCGGACACACACAATACGAATGTAAGCAACCCTTTACTACCTGCTCCAAATGCGCCGGAAATCATTATTACAAGTCCTGTACCAAACCAAGAAGCCTCCCAGGCAAATGTATCAATTGTGGAGGAGACCACGTGGCCAATCATGGTGGCTGCGCCTTTATGAAGAAGGCATTAAACGACCTACCCGCTAATGCCCCAGCCCGGCGTGCAGAACAGTCACTCGCTGCCCTAAACTGGACTGAGGATCCGGCATTTAAAGGAACACTTCAAAATGTGATGCATCCCCTCCCCGTCCGAGCTCCCTTTTTCCCTACTCCAAACTTCATTCCCAACCAATCTGACATGCTAAGAGCCCAATATCGCCCCATGCAAAGGCAGATTTATCAGCCTGCTCAACCTCGTGATCAGCCCTTCACTCGACCCCCTCCACCAAACCAACAATACTAGTTATGCAACATTGAACTTGATACACATTTCATCACGACTGCTTTATTCCTCTCTCTCTTATTTTAAACATTATCTACTAAAAGCCAAGAAGGCGTTGCTATTACAAATAAGTCATTTGTAATAACACTCATTATATTTTACTAGCCAATCAGGCATACAATATATAAGAAATTAAATGAAATTAAATTTAAATAAGTTAATCTTAAGGCAAATAAAATAAAAATGATGGGGAGGGACAAGGAGAAAAGGAAATGAATGAAGATACAGAGAAGGGAACAGTAATGAAACATGTTAACTTAAACAAAAAAAAAAAAAATAAAACAAAAAAATAAAAAAATATAAGAGAAAGAATAAATGAATTAAAAGGAAGGAATACGGGAACAAGGCGGAATGTTTAATTTATATAAACCTTAAATATATGGAAATCCATGAAGGTCCTATCAAAAAATAATTATTATACACTTGTATTTCTCCTTGTCTTTACTCTTTTATTTATTTTATTCTCTAAAAGCCAAGAAGGCGTTATTCACTCAAAAAAAAAAACACTCGCTTAATTTTACTGGCCAATCAGCCATACAATAAATAAGAAACTAAAATTATACTTAAACTTAAGCAAAGAATATAAAACAAACAAAAATAAAAAAAAATAAAAAAAAAAAAATTATATTTTATATATATATATTTTATTAAACACTTGTTAAATTTAAGCTCCCACCTGTATCATATACTAAGACTCTCTGCAACATTTGAATAATAAAGAGATTGAAAAACTAAAAAATTTAAAAAAAAAAAAAAATAAACAAACAACAAGGGGGAAGCCTTATCTACCAGCTCTCTTTCTTTCTTTCTTTATCTTCTTATACAATCAGATAACACTTTATATAGCATACCCCTCTCGATTTATCGAACTGAGCTAGTTAAAACTCCCTAATATATATCAAAACTATGATACGTATTGCCATCCAAACATAATTTATCCTCCCCAAAATTGACCAACCATATATAACTACAATTACTCGCTAACACGACTACCTTGACTAAAATGGTTACTCATTTCTTTCCACCCGCATCAAGGTACTAAATAGGAATTGCTTATCATCATGCCTCCAAATAATCCAAACTTTAACCAAGTCGACGACCTTAGGATCATTGCCTGGAATGCAGCCGGAATATTGAATAAGCTCTCTGAATTAGAATCACATATCTACCAACATAACATTGACATCGTTCTAATTTCAGAAACTCATATAGTAGAAACAGATTCCATTGAAATCAAAGGGTATCACATCTACACTGCAAACCATCCATCTAACCGCAGACGAGGAGGCTCTGCCACGATTATCAATCATAATATTGAACATATGGCCCTCCCCACCATAGTGACTCCTACTATACAATGTGCACCTGTCTGCATCTCCCTCTCTGATCAACCAAGTATAAACATTTCAGCCATCTATTGCCCTCCAACTATAGGACTTTCATCTGAAGCTTTTAAAATTATCTTTAAGCTCTTTGAACCCCGATTCCTTTTTGCAGGTGATTGGAATGCTAAACATCGCTGGTGGGGAAATGTTCGTGCCAGTAACTGTGGTAATGAATTGATTAAATGTTTAAGATCCCAAAACTACGACATTTTAGCTACTGGTTCCCCGACTCACTTCCCCTATGATCAGCGTAAAAGGCCCTCAGCTATTGACTTTGCAATTTACCATGGTATTCATAATGACCGCCTTCACATTGAGTCCTCGCTTGATTTGGGCTCAGATCATCTCCCACTCCTCATCAGTCTGTCAAACAAACCAAAAATCATTCCCTTCAAAAAACCAATCCTCTCAGCTAATGCTGACATTAAAAAATTCCACCTCTGGCTCAATCAGAACATCCATCTTAACACAGAAATATCATCAGGGCAAGACATTGAAGACTCCGTAGACATACTCACGAGAAATATTCATCAAGCTGCCAACTTTGCCTCAAATATGTCCTCTTATCTACCCTTGAACAGCCGATTTCGAATTCATTATACACCAAATCGACGTATTCAGAATATGCTTATTGCAAAACGCTGCTTTAAATACAACCACCTCTGTCTTCGCAATAATGATGCCAGAAGACTTCATAGAATTGCCTCTAAGAGACTCAAGAAAGCCCTTGAAGCCAATAAAGCCAGACGCCTCGATAGAGCATTAACTGCCATTGACCAAAGAGACAGATACAGTATGCAAAAGTTATGGAAATTCACTAAGCAAATCAAGAGACAACCCACCCCAAATCTTCCTGTTAAACGCCATACAAGTTCCAATGACCCTAACTCTAACACTAATGAATACACCTGGTGCAAAACCACCTTAGAAAAAGCTGAAGCCTTCGCTGAACATCTTGAGACTAGATTTAAGCCTGTCTTACTAAACACTCCTAGCGAACGCCTTGAAATCACTCACCAAATAGAAATGCCAGAAACTTCAAGCCAATCGCGCTTCAGACCTATCACCCTTACTGAAGTTAAAAACCAAATAAAAAACCTTGAAAACAACAAAACTCCTGGAATTGACAAAATAGACAATCGTACCATTAAATCCCTCCCAGACTCTGCACTTTTGTATCTCATTCTAATCTTCAACAACGTTCTGCGTTACAGACACTTTCCACAACAGTGGAAAATGGCCCTAGTGACAATGATTCCCAAACCTGGCAAGCCAACTGAACAACTGGCATCTTACAGACCAATAAGTTTACTATCCGGCTTCTCTAAAATTCTAGAACGTCTCCTATTAACTCGAATGTTCGAATCACAACCCTTTGCTAATGCCATTCCAAGCCACCAATTTGGATTTCGTTACCAACACAGCACTGATCAACAATTAGCTCGCGTAACACAATTCATTCTTAAAGCTTATGAAAAAAATCGCTTCTGCTCAGCAGTCTACATAGACATCCAAGAAGCCTTTGACCGAGTGTGGCACCCAGGCCTTTTCTATAAACTCAAGCCCATCTTGTCACCTACACTATACGCTGTCATCCGTCACTATCTTACTGACCGTACTTTTATGGTTGAATCTCATAAAGGTGCCAGATCCACCCCTAAAAATATTATGGCCGGTGTCCCACAAGGCAGTGTATTGGGTCCTATCCTATACACCATCTACACTTCTGACCTCCCAACCCCTGAATCCATTCTCACTAACCCTCCTCGAGACACTGATGCTCTCCTAGCCACATACGCTGATGACACAGTTGTTTTATCGGCTGCTGAGTCTGCCACCACTGCTATCCGTCAAGTTGAAACCATTTTAAATTCTCTTACATCCTGGACCAACAAATGGTGTATTAAAATCAACGCCAGTAAAACTGCTCATGTTCTTTATTCCCTTAAGGATGACAGCGAACTTGGCTTTCCTAGACTATCACCCAAACTGTTGGGTCAATCTATTGGAACAACTGACTATCACACTTACCTAGGTGTTAAGCTGGATAAGAAACTCAACTTTTGCAGACATGTCGACTCGCTGATCACTAAACTAAAATCACGCCGATCTCAGCTTCACTGGCTAATTAACAAAGAAAGCAAACTCACCGTTGAATGCAAGTCTTTACTTTATAAACAGCTTATAGCCCCTGTTTGGCACTATGCCCTTCCTGTTTGGGGCTCCCTATCCAGTCAATCACAAATAGAAAGAATCTCCAGATTCCAAAGCTCCACCCTCAGAACAATCATTAATGCCCCAATTCTAACCAATAATACCACAATTCACAATGACCTAAAAATAAGAACACTTGAAGAAACTTACGACAAATCTTCTAACAATTTCGCTGTAAGGCTTAGCCACCACTTCAACATTGAAGCCAGAAGAATTATTACTGCCCCATACACCCCATTCCGTTTAGCACAAAGCCGACCTAGATACATCCAGCAAATCGACAAATATATTAAGCCACTCCAACAATATACTGTCCCCGTACCAAATACTTGCTCACTCCCTAACCTCCAAGACTTACGCAACAAAAAACAATCACTTCTAAAAAGAATTGAAGAATTACGCCTTAAGCTACCATATGATCCTGACTCCACTGACCGAACGTTCCATCTTCGCTTCCCCTTGTCGACTACTGACCTGACTAACTTTTGCTCACTCCTCTCTCTAAGCTACGAACTTAATGATATTGAACGTCAAATCATTCCTATTACTAATCCCAATCTCCAGTCAACTCCTATTGCACTTCCTATCCCCAGACCTCAGCAGACCCAACAAAATTCGCTGCCTCCCCCTACGAATCTCCACATACCAGAAACGAATCTTCCTAACCTTCAAGAACTTAATCATAAAAAACAATTAATTCTACAAAATATTAAAGAATTGCGCCTGAGACTTCCATATGACTCTGACTCCACTGACCGATCCTTTCATCTTCGCTTTCAAATGACTGCTGTAGACATGACTAATCTCAACCGTATTCTTCTCCGTCTAGGCAATGAACTTCATGAAACTGAACGCCAAATAGCTACTAGCTCTAATCCCAATCCCCAGCCCACTCCTTCTACACAACAAACCCCGCTTAATCCCAATATCAATACGCTGATGCCTCCTACGTCTGCCTCAAATGAAAGAGGAAGCCTTTCCTTCTATCTCCTTGGATCCAGGAGAGATAACTTGCGACAAAGAATCGGAGAACTACGTGCTGCCCTTCCTTATGATCCTGACTCAACCGATGACATTATTGTACCTCGATTTTCGATGGATTCTACAAGAATAAATAATATTACCCGTAACCTACGTACTCTTGAAAACGATCTTCGAGAAATAGAACGCCAAATCAGGAACTCTTGAGCAACCTAAGCCTCCTCTCAACCCCTGCCTTTTACGTCATCAAATAATACCCATCTTGCCTCATATACGTCTCCCATCCTGTCAAAACAAATCTCTTCACAAAACTAAATCTTTACATTTAACACTTCTACTATTCCAAAAAGCCAATAACTAATCACTTCTTGCCTCGTACTTCTCTATCTAAAAAAAATATCCACCTGCTCTCTCCAACTCATTTCCACCTAGACACTAGCAGCAATGATGAATTTTTAACATGACGTCTGACAAGACATCAAACTCTGTTAGAAACCCTGATGCTGCTGGTAAACTTATTATAACTTATTATACCTCTCAAACAATAAACCATAGTGCAATCCTCTGGCCAAAATAAAATTAAGCAATCTAAAATAACGTTATTATAAATTTAAAATGCATATTCAACTAACTAGTTTATAAATACCCTACCAAGACAACACTTGAAACAATCTTTTCATCATATTTTAATTAATCCATGCTACCAAAGATCAACTAACTAAGATTCATCTTAAATTCAAACTAATTTCACGTCACCTCCAGTAAAAATCCCAGGTGCAGTCGATAAACCAACTATCTCAAAATCAAATACTCTAGCTTTTAATGTTTATCTTCAATCTGATTAAACAATAACAAACAAAATATATTAGATCAATATGAAATGTTTGCACCGTAAATCCAAATCTGAAAATTGATTGAAACAAATCAACAAACAAATTAAACAATCAAACAACAAAACTATCTTAAGCTATCTAAAGCTATCTAAATTAAACAATCTAAATTACCCATACCCAAAATCAAAATTTATTATACTACTTGCTCGCCTATGTTTGTCTTCTGTTTCTTCACAATTGTGTTTAAAGCAACCTGCCAAGTCAATCAAATTCACTTACAAGAAATGAATTAATCAAACACAATAAAATGCTATCTGCCATTTCAGTATACTACCTCGTGTCACAGCTCTCCAAACTATAGCGCAATCCTCTGGCCAATACAAAATTACGCTATCTAAAATAACGTCATTATAAATTTAAATTTAAATTACATATTCAACTAACTAGTTTACAAACACCCTACCAAGACAACGCTCGAAACAATCTTTTCATTCTACTTTACTTAATCCATGCTACAAAAGATCAACAAACTAAGATACATCTCAAACCTAAATTAATTAAAATTCGTCTTCAGCAAAAATCCCTGATGCAGTCGGTAAACCAACTATCTCAAAATCAAATACTTAAGCTTTAAACGTTCATCATCAATCTGATGAAACAACAACAAACAATAATATTAGACCAATATGAAATTTTTGCACCGTAAAAGCGAATCTGAAACCTGATTGAAACAAATCAACAAACAAATTAAGCAATCCAACAACAAAACTATCTTAGGCTATCTAAAGTTATCTGCTAAAACAATATACTTCTTTCCAATTAAAATTTTCCAAACCAAGGCTCTACTCAACGATCTAATTTTAAATAAAGCAATCTGAAATACCCAGACCCAAAATCAAAATTACTTATACTACTTGCTCGCCTATGTCTGTCTTCTGTTTCTTCACAATTGTGTTTAAAGCCACCTGCCAAATCAATCAAATTAACTTATAAGAAATGAATAAATCAAACACAATAAAATGCTATCTGCCATTTCATTATATTACCTGGTATCACAGCTCTCAAAACCATAGTGCAATCCTCTGGCCAAAATTAAATTAAGCATTCTAAAACAACGTAATTATAAATTTAAAATGCATATTCAACTAACTAGTTTATAAATACCCTACCAAGAAAACGCTTGAAACAATCTTTTCATTCTATTTTTATTAATCCATGCTACCAAAGATCAACTAACTAAGATTCATCTTAAATGTAAATTAATTTTATGTCACCTCCAGTAAAAACCCCTGATGCAGTTGGTACACCAACTATCCCACAACCAAATACTCTACCTTTAAAAGTTTATCATCAATCTGATTAAACAACAACAAACAAAAATATTAGACCAATATGAAATTTTTGCACCGTAAATCCAAATCTGAAACCTGATTGAAACAAATCAACTAACAAATTAAACAATCCAACAACAAAACTATCTTAAGCTATCTTAAACTAACTGCTAAAATAATATTCTTATTTCTAATACAAATTTTCACAAACAAGGTTCAACTCAACGGACCAATTTAAATAATGCAATCTGAAATATCACAAACCAAAACTAGAAATACTACCTGGTCGTCTATATTAATCTTCTATTTCTCCACAGTTGTGTGTAAAGCCTCCTACAAAGTCAATCAAACTTACTTATAAGAAACGAATTAATTAAACATTATAAAATGCCATCTGACATTTCAATATACTACCAAGATGGAATCCTGTGGCCAAAATTAAATTAAGCAATCTAAAATAACATAATTAAGCAAACAAATTAAGCAATCCAAATTAAGCAATCCAACAACAAAACTATCTTAGGCTATCTAAAGTTATCTGCTAAAACAATATACTTCTTTCCAATTAAAATTTTCCAAACCAAGGCTCTACTCAACGATCTAATTTTAAATAAAGCAATCTGAAATACCCAGACCCAAAATCAAAATTACTTATACTACTTGCTCGCCTATGTTTGTCTTCTGTTTTTTCACAATAGTGTTTAAAGCCACCTGCCAAGTCAGTCAAATTAACTTATAAGAAATGAATAAATCAAACACAACAAAATGCTATCTGCCATTTCATCAAAATACCTGGTATCACACCTCTCCAAACCATAGCGCAATCCTCTGGCCAATATAAAATCAAGCAATCTAAGATAACGTTATTATAAATTTAAAATGCATATTCAACTAACTAGTTTATAAATACCCTACCAAGACAACGCTTGAAACAATCTTTTCATTCAATTTTACTTAATCCATGCTACCAAAGATCAACTTTACAAGATCCATCTTAAACCTAAATTAATTAAAAATCGCCTCCAGTAAAAAAGTTCATCATCAATCTGTCTAAACAATAACAAATAAAATATATTAGATCAAATCAGAAAGCTAACTCGAATAAACTAACATATGAAAAAATCCTATAACAAAACTATCTCAAGCTACCTTAAACTATCTGCCAAAATAATATTCTTATTTCTAATAAAAATTTCCACAAACAAGGTTCAACTCAACGGACCAATTTAAATAATACAATCTGAAATATCACAAATCCAAACTAGAAATACCTCCTAGTCGTCTATCTTAATCTTCTATTTCTCCACAGTTGTGTGTAAAGCCTCCTGCAAAGTCAATTCAAATTTACTTATAAGAAACAAATTAAATAAACATTATAAAATGCCATCTACCACTTTAATATACTACCTAGATGGAATCCTGTGGACAAAACTAAATTAAGCAATCTAAACTAACGAAATTACAACTATAAAATACATACTCAAATAACTAGTTTATAAACACCCCACCAAGACAACGCTTGAAACAATCTTTTCATTCTATTTTTATTCTATTCTACTTAATCCATGCTACCAAAGATCAACTAACTAAGATCCATCTTAAACCTAAATTGATTAAAAATCGCCTCTTGCAAAAATCCCTGATGCAGTCGGTAAGCCAACCATCTCAAAATCAAATACTCTAGCTTTAAACGTTCATCATCAATCTGTTTAAACAATAACAAACAAAATATATTAGATCAAATCAGAAAGCTTACTTGAATAATTTAACTTATGAAACAATTATACAACAAAACTATCTCAAGCTATCTTAAACTATCTGCCAAAATAATATTCTTATTTCTAATACAAATTTTCACAAACAAGGTTCAACTCAACGGACCAATTTAAATAATGCAATCTAAAATATCACAAATCAAAACTAGAAATACTACCTGGTCGTCTATATTAATCCTCTAGTTCTCCACAGTTGTCTGTAAAGCCTCCTGCAAAGTCAATCAAACTTACTTATAAGAAACGAATTAATTAAACATTATAAAATGCCATCTGCCATTTCAATATACTACCAAGATGGAATCCTGTGGCCAACCGTAAATTAAGCGAATCTAGAATACCGTGATTGCAATTATCAAATACATACTCAACTAACTAGTCTATAGCATACCCTACCAAGACAACGCTTGAAACAATCTTAGCCTATCTATTTAACTTAATACATGCTACCAATGATCAACTATACCAAGATTCAACTTAAATGCCAATTAATTTCATGTCACCTCCAGTAAAAATCCCTGATGCAGGCGGTAAACCAACTATCTCAAAATCAAAGACTCTACCTTTAAAAGTTTATCAGCAATCTGATTAATACCCAGACACCAAACATCAAATATTAGACCAATACTGAACTTGCTGCGCCGTAAATCCAAGTCTGAACATCTGATTGAAACAAATCAACAAACGAGATTAAAGCCATCCAGCAACAAAACAATCTTAAGCTATCTAAAGCTTATCAGCTAAAACAATATACTTCAAACACAATTAAAATGCTATCAAGCCAAGGTTCTACTCAACGATCTAATTTAAGTAAAAACTCTGAAGTACCCAGACCCAAAATCAAAATTAGTTATACTACTTGCTCTCCTATGTCTGTCTTCTGTTTCTTCACAATTGTGTTTAAAGCCACCTGCCAAATCAATCAAATTAACTTATAAGAAATGAATAAATCAAACACAATAAAATGCTATCTGCCATTTCATTATATTACCTGGTATCACAGCTCTCAAAACCATAGTGCAATCCTCTGGCCAAAATTAAATTAAGCATTCTAAAACAACGTAATTATAAATTTAAAATGCATATTCAACTAACTAGTTTATAAATACCCTACCAAGAAAACGCTTGAAACAATCTTTTCATTCTATTTTTATTAATCCATGCTACCAAAGATCAACTAACCAAGATTCATCTTAAATGTAAATTAATTTCATGTCACCTCCAGTAAAAACCCCTGATGCAGTTGGTACACCAACTATCCCACAACCAAATACTCTACCTTTAAAAGTTTATCATCAATCTGATTAAACAACAACAAACAAAAATATTAGACCAATATGAAATTTTTGCACCGTAAATCCAAATCTGAAACCTGATTGAAACAAATCAACAAACAAATTAAACAATCAAACAACAAAACTATCTTAAGCTATCTAAAGCTATCTGCTAAAACAATATACTTCTTTCCAATTAAAATTTTTCAAGCCAAGGTTCTACTCAACGATCTAATTTAAGTAAAAAATCTGAAATACCCAGACCCAAAATCAAAATTAGTTATACTACTTGCTCTCCTATGTCTGTCTTCTGTTTCTTCACAATTGTGTTTAAAGCCACCTGCCAAATCAATCAAATTAACTTATAAGAAATGAATAAATCAAACACAATAAAATGCTATCTGCCATTTCATTATATTACCTGGTATCACAGCTCTCAAAACCATAGTGCAATCCTCTGGCCAAAATTAAATTAAGCATTCTAAAACAACGTAATTATAAATTTAAAATACATATTCAACTAACTAGTTTACAAATACCCTACCAGGACAACGCTTGAAACAATCTTTTCATTCTATTTTACTTAGTCCATGCTACCAAAGATCAACTAACCAAGATTCATCTTAAATACAAATTAATTTCATGTCACCTCCAGTAAAAATCCCTGATGCAGTCGGTTAACCAACTATCTCAAAATCAAATACTCTAGCTTTGAATGATTATCTTCAATCTGATTAAACAATAACAAACAAAATATATTAGATCAACATGAAATGTTTGCACCGTAAATCCAAATCTGAAAATTGATTGAAACAAATCAACAAACAAATTAAACAATCAAACAACAAAACTATCTTAAGCTATCTAAAGCTATCTGCTAAAACAATATACTTCTTTCCAATTAAAATTTTCCAAACCAAGGCTCTACTCAACGATCTAATTTTAAATAAAGCAATCTGAAATACCCAGACCCAAAATCAAAATTAGTTATACTACTTGCTCGCTTATGTTTCTCTTCTATTTCTTCACAATTGTGTTTATAGCCACCTGCTAAGTCAGTCAAATTAACTTATAAGAAATGAATAAATCAAACACAATAAAATGCTATCTGCCATTTCATTAAACTACCTGGTATCACAGCTCTCCAAACCATAGCGCAATCCTCTGGCCAATATAAATTCAAGCAATCTAAAATAACGTTATTATAAATTTAAAATGCATATTCAACTAACTAGTTTATAAATACCCTACCAAGTAAACGCTTGAAACAATCTTTTCATTCTATTTTTATTAATCCATGCTACCAAAGATCAACTAACCAAGATTCATCTTAAATGTAAATTAATTTCATGTCACCTCCAGTAAAAACCCCTGATGCAGTTGGTACACCAACTATATTAGATAAATATGAAATTTTTGCACTGTTAATCCAAATCTGAAACCTGATTGAAACAAATCAACAAACAAATTAAACAATCCAACAACAAAACTATCTTAAGCTATCTAAAGCTATCTGCTAAAACAATATACGTCTTTCTAATTAAAATTTTCCAAACCAAGGCTCTACTCAACGATCTAATTTTAAATAAAGCAATCTGAAATACCCAGACCCAAAATCAAAATTAGTTATACTACTTGCTCGCCTATGTCTGTCTTCTGTTTCTTCACAATTGTGTTTAAAGCCACCTGCCAAATCAATCAAATTAACTTATAAGAAATGAATAAATCAAACACAATAAAATGCTATCTGCCATTCATTATACTACCTGGTATCACAGCTCTCAAAACCATAGTGCAATCCTCTGGCCAAAATTAAATTAAGCATTCTAAAACAACGTAATTATAAATTTAAAATGCATATTCAACTAACTAGTTTATAAATACCCTACCAAGAAAACGCTTGAAACAATCTTTTCATTCTATTTTTATTAATCCATGCTACCAAAGATCAACTAACTAAGATTCATCTTAAATGTAAATTAATTTCATGTCACCTCCAGTAAAAACCCCTGATGCAGTTGGTACACCAACTATCCCACAACCAAATACTCTACCTTTAAAAGTTTATCATCAATCTGATTAAACAACAACAAACAAAAATATTAGACCAATATGAAATTTTTGCACCGTAAATCCAAATCTGAAACCTGATTGAAACAAATCAACTAACAAATTAAACAATCCAACAACAAAACTATCTTAAGCTATCTTAAACTAACTGCTAAAATAATATTCTTATTTCTAATACAAATTTTCACAAACAAGGTTCAACTCAACGGACCAATTTAAATAATGCAATCTGAAATACCACAAACCAAAACTAGAAGTACTACCTAGTCGTCTATATTAATCTTCTATTTCTCCACAGTTGTGTGTAAAGCCTCCTGCAAAGTCAATCAAACTTACTTATAAGAAACGAATTAATTAAACATTATAAAATGCCATCTGACATTTCAATATACTACCAAGATAGAATCCTGTGGCCAAAATTAAATTAAGCAATCTAAAATAACATAATTAAGCAAACAAATTAAGCAATCCAAATTAAGCAATCCAACAACAAAACTATCTTAGGCTATCTAAAGTTATCTGCTAAAACAATATACTTCTTTCCAATTAAAATTTTCCAAACCAAGGATCTACTCAACGATCTAATTTTAAAAAAAAAGCAATCTGAAATACCCAGACCCAAAATCAAAATAAGTTATACTACTCGCTCGCCTATGTTTGTCTTCTGTTTCTTCACAATAGTGTTTAAAGCCACCTGCCAAGTCAGTCAAATTAACTTGTAAGAGGTGAATAAATCGAACACAATAAAATGCTATCTGCCATTCTGGTATCTACTACCTGGTATCACAGCTCTCAAAACCATAGTGCAATCCTCTGGCCGGAATTAGATTGAGCATTCTAAAACAACGTAATTATAAATTTAAAATGCATATTCAACTAACTAGTTTTTAAATACCCTACCAAGACAACGCTTGAAACAATCTTTTCATTCTATTTTAATTAATCCATGCTACCAAAGATCAACTAACTAAGATTCATCTTAAATGTAAACTAATTTTATGTCACCTCCAGTAAAAACCCCTGATGCAGTTGGTAAATCAACTATCCCACAACCAAATACTCTACCTTTAAAAGTTTATCATCAATCTGATGAAGCAATAAGATACAAACTGTATTAGTTCATTGTGAAAATTTTTGCACCGTAAATCCAAATCTAAAAGCCTTATACTACAAAGAAACCTTCTTGCAACATTGTTATTAACCTTTCTTCAGCTGGCTCACGCGGCTGAGGGGAAGAGGGTGCTTTAACTTCGGGTACTGGGAGCCTTGCCCTATGAAGGTCACGAGCAGCCTAGGCGAATTAACCCCTCAATATTAGCATTGTCTCCAACTCAGTTGCATCCACCTTACTCTCCCTGAATTGCACCTCAAGCACTACCTTTACACTACCCCTATGCTCCCTATAGCTAGCCTCCACTGCTCCTCTATGCCTCCTTGATTGAAATTAAACAATCCTATTCCGCGTGGTCCCCTCGAGGGTGTTTGCGGACTGATTCAAAAT
>JBAMBK010001028.1:0-65592 GCA_037043435.1 Drosophila suboccidentalis
GGTTTCAAGCAATCGTGGTATCTATGACCTTGTTCATCGCAGTTCCAGCATTTTAATTTATCCCTAATGCGAACTGCACAAACTTCATCATTAATTTCGGACTCTGATTCAGATTCTTCCTCAGATTCCTCTTCGTGACGAATTGCATAAGCAACTCTTTTCGAAACATTCTCACGAAGTTTCGTTCGAGTGTTTCGAAAGAATTCTTCGTGTCTATGGCACTCCTTCCGTAGAATTGCCAAACTCGGAATATCTACGTGAAGTAGTTCATGTCTTAATTCAGCTTTCAGGTTGTGTCTAACTTCTGTAATAATGTCAGCTTCTGACATAGGATCTCTGAGTGAATCGGCGATCGCTCCCATGGCATCTAGGAACTCATCAAAAGATTCGTTGTTTCCTTGCTTTCGACGCCTCATAGTCTGTTTGATATCTCGATCAGTTCGTTGATCTTGATATCGCTCACGCAGCTTGTTGCACAATTCGAACCAATTCATATGACCTGTAGTTCTATGAACTCGCCAATAAAATGAAAGAGCGGAACCAGAGAAGAGTAAATTCGCAAACTGATATAGCAAATCGAAATTGCTGTTGAAATATTGTGAAGTGAGACAATTAACTCGATATATAAAATCTTCTATTGGAAGGTCACTGGTGGAACCAGAAAACTTCACTTTCCAGTTGGAGATGACATTAGAAATCCTGTCAGGACGATCAGTGGAATAATCGAGGGTGTTAGGACGAGCCCCAGATGGTCTACGTCTCTGATTGGATTCATGTTCGATGTTTGCTCGCGGAACATTGAGAGGAATTTCATTCTCCCATTCGAGTTGTGATTCGTCTCGAGACTCTCTTCGTAAAGCGGACAAACTTAAATTTCGTAAGGCAGTACTGATCTGATCAGATACTGTCGCAGCAATATTTGCTCTGTGGCTTTCTAAGGAGCTTGCTATCATTTGCTGAATGCGATCCTCAGAATTAACAGAAGCATTTCTTCCTGAGTCACGTCTAGTATCAACACTAGGTGGTGGACGCATGTTTTGAGTATTATTTTGATTATTTGACCTTGTTGCTGGTCGGGTTCTTGGGATAGTTCCAGTGGGATTACTGCCTGAGGCACCTCGAGGTCTACCCGTAGTATTTCTAGGATTCATCGTGGCTGCGCTTGCCAGGTTCTCTGAACTCTGTGCAAGACTGCAGGGTTGTCTACAATTTGGACATGTGGTGTTATTATTTAACCACTCAGATAAACAGGCTCTGTGGAACTTATGTCTACACGCTGTTTCAGTAAATACGGTTTCGGAACTAGAGTCATTGCAGATAGTACACGATACGGAATCATCAGGAATGCTTGCTAATGCAGATAAATCTTCTGTGCTGCGCACTACTGCCATTGCTAATGTTTCGAGTGTGTCAAAGAAAATTAACAAAAATGCTTTTCAGGATATGGAAGCTTTAATCTCAGCAGATTTTTGTATTCCAAACAAACGATACGATAATTGCGATAAACGATAAAATTATATCATGAGGTAATTGTGGGACTTATCCATTCATAAGATTGTTGCATTGTAAAAATATTCTGATAAATCATTCGAGCTTTCTCTTAGCTAATAAACTGAATCTACTAAAATCGATTTGAATAAAAATTGTTTTCAGAAAAGAGGAACTTGTCGAAATAATCCAACAAGAGCAATCTCATTTTCCTATTTACAAAATAATTGTTATGAAGATATTGAAATCTATCACCGGGTTTAGATCAACGTTGAGTCAATACTAAAAATTCCAAAATGATGAGAATTCGAAATCAAAATTTAATTTAACTAACATAAGTTAGCTAATAATCAAACGATATGCTTGTTTATTGGTCAGGCTCCGCGAAAACTAACAGATCACCTGCAGTTCCTAATAATCAAACATACGCGAATCGGTGCGTACAAAATAATAATTTGGATGGTGGTTGTGGAAGGAATTGGGAAATTGAAGAAAGGAAACTAGAAGCGCGGGGTAACTGTTGATCTCAGACAATCTCGCGTCTTTTATTCTGTAACGATCTACTCGTGCTCCAAGTCTGGATGCCATATATTAATGTACAGATACTTTAGCTCCACGTCTGGATGCGATTATATAACGACACAGTACCTCGGGCCCCACGTTGGGCGCCATTTAATTATGTAACGAACACGTGATGTGTGCAGCAAACTGGAGGCGTACTCTGCCTACGGGTTCGACTAGAGCTCAGGGAAAGTGGGGTGGGTCTTTTGCCACCTAGCAAGCCGCCGTGTTACACAACTAAAAATTGTAGACAGAGTTAAACTAGGAAATAGATATCAACCAAATAAAAAGAACTAAGAGCAGACAAGAATGATTTATCAGATGTGAAGAACTAAGATGTTGTTGTTCTTCTTCTTTACCCTCCCAACCTGTAAAGACTTCCAAAATTATGTGCCTTTACCCTATATCAATGCAACAATGTTATTTCAGGTGCCCATTAAGGCGAATTAATTTAATTCATAGTTAATTCGTAATACTTCATAGATTCACAATATTCATTTTACCTCAGCGGAGGATTTTTAGATACAATGCCAGAAAGATATATTACATTCGAGGTTATTGATAAGAAACGGGTTCGAAGTTGGTATGTTTATAGTATTCAAATATACGATTTCAGATAATTGCTGTTATATATGACTTACATGATTTCAGATTGTTTGCGGCCAAGCCGTACTCACATACTTTAAATTTTGAATATTAAACTCCACCGTAGTCGACAGGCCTGAAGACGAAGATGTGCTGTGTGAACTTCAAATGGATTAGAATATATAACAGCTAAGAATTTGATATTATATACATACCATACCAGAAATTATTAAATTTATCTTACTTGGCTAAATTGTTTTCAATTTGATTCTTAATATGATGATTATTGTATCATATTCTTTGTTTGGAATGTTATAAATAAAGGTTTAAAGTATTTTAAATTTAAATTGTTTATTTACGTTACTTTAAGTGCCATTGGGTTTAATTCGATGACACGCAAATGAAAAGAAAAGCAAAAGATTCAAAATATCTGCATACTCGCTTCCATAGCGATATTATCTGCAACAGGGGTCGTCAATGCAGTGTCTCTAGTCCATCTTCTTATTGTCGAAACAACATCAAGCCTTCCACGAAGCTATCAGGTACAGTAACGCAACTATAGCAGGGATTCTACTATGTCGCCGTTATCTGTGTGTTGGCTGCGGCGTGTTTGAGCACGCGGCAGCGTCAGCAACGCAAAGGGGTTGTGCGCACAGTGTCTCCGCCACGAGGGTGTGCGCACATGGTCGTCAACGAGATCAGAAACAAAGCCAGAAATGGCCACACAGAGCAGTGTCTCAGCAGCGAAGAGGTGGTCGAAAACCGGTTCTTCAGCGATCGTGTGCGACCGCGTGCAACACAACAGATGTATGTGTGTGTGTGTGTAAAACCAATGTTGGCCACGAGGCGTTGCCAGCAGCGTCTCTGCGGCAGCTTGCAAATTAAAAATGCGTTTGTTGGCTGCGCAGAGCTTGACGCTGTTAGCCGGTCTTTTATGGTGGCAGCCGCCACACGTCGCAAAGACTCCAATGCCTGCACGAAGGAAAACTAATTAGACACGAGTCTATCACTTTTTGCACAACATACCTTTTATTGCCAGAATTTCACTATTCACAGAAATATGTGCACGTATGCACGTTGCACGATCGGGATGCACTTTTTATGCAGCGGAAAACACAAAATTGTCGAATTAAAGGTCGGATGCTTCACAATGACTTTGATTCTTTTCACCAGGTGCAATCTGCACTTGCCAATTGGTTAAAGAGAAAAGAGACAGATCGACGGAAGCCAGGCGTCACTATCGCGAAAATTAATCGTATGCCCATGAACGATTTGCAGACTTTATCGATTATATCGATTAATTACTCAAAATGGTAATTAGTAGTCCTGCCAACGCATCAGAAATGTTATGTTAGCTGACTGTAAGTTAACATTTCGCCTTACAGCTGCTAAATAACAAAACAGTAGCGTCCGAAATAATGTATAAACAACAAACAATTCTGCCAGTGAAAAATAAATGGAAAATTGTGCAGAATGAGTTTGAGCAAAATGCTCACCACTACAACCACAGTTTTAAACTTAGTCTTAATGACGTAGTTTAGAATTGAAGAAAAAGGTGAGCAAGGAATTACCATATATCCTTGGCATGAAAGGTTCCTAATTCTTTTCCATTGAGATCTTCTAAAAGATATAACGTATTTCCACACTTTTTCTTGATCCGTGCTTTTATTCCAACAGGCGCTAGCTTCGCATTAAAATTTGCTGCTGCATTGCTTAACGCAAAGTTTCGCTTAATGACTTCTTGGCCAACCTCAAAAGAACGAGGCCTAGAACGCAAATTGTACGTCTGCTGATTTTTCTCATAAGCCTTCGTGAGATGTTTTTCAATATTTGAGCGAAGCTTATGGAACTCGTCGATTCTAGACAATCCTTCTGTACCCTCGCTGAGCAGATTGAGATTTCGCAACAGTTTGTAATCGTTACCGTGCGTTATCATGTGCTGTCCGAATACTATAAAGTATGGCGACATTCCTACTGACTGATGAATTGAATTTCGTAATGCAGAATTAATGCTAGGCAAATATATGTCCCATAGACGCTGATCACTACGAACGTATGCTCTTAAAGCTGCGTTAATAGATCGATTAACTCTCTCGGCTGCATTGGACTGAGGAGCATATGCACCTGTAGTCATATGTTTAATACAGTATTTGGAAATGAAGTTAGCGAACTCATGGCTTTTAAACTGAGTGCCATTGTCACTAACAACAATTTCTGGTACTCCGAAACATGCGAAGATTTCGTCTCTCAAGTAATTAATAACAATCTGTGATGTGAATTTCTTAACTGCTTTCAGAAACGTAAACTTTGAAAAATGATCCAGCACAATGAAAATACCAACGTTGCCTTGCTTCGTGCGAGGAAAGGGACCGATAAAATCAATATATAACCTCTGAAAAGGTCTATCACTCGACACTTTGTTACCCATGGGCGGTTTTAATGCGCATGTAGGATACTTTGTTGTCTTGCATGTATCACAGTTTCTTATATAGTTGCGCACGTCGACAACCATATTAGGCCAGAAAAATCTTCGTCTAATTCGTTCTAAGCATTTAGCCACGCCACAATGGCTTGAAGTCGGCTGATCATGAGCGGCTTTGATGACTGATATGCGTAATGCCTCTGGAATAAATAATTTCCAACAATCGTCAGAGTCCTCATTGAAAGTACAACGACGGTAAATAAATTTGTCAACAACTTGAAAATCCGGTAACTTCATGCTTTGATAATTCTCTCTCAGCTTGCTGTATTCTTCGGATTGGAATGCATCTGAATCTAGATCAACTTCCGGGAAAAGTTCTACTTCTATAGCAGCGACTTCATCGACTTCTTCGAATGACCTCGAAAGAGCGTCAGCTACAACATTCTCGCTGCCTTTTCGGTGTTCGATATTAAATGAAAATCCTTGCAACTTAATTGCCCATCGCGCCAATCTCCCACTCAAATCCGACTGATTCATTAACCAGCGCAGACTTGCGTGATCGGTAACGACTTTGAAAGACTGTCCTTCGATATACATTCTGAATTTCTTGATTGCTAAGACGACTGCTAAGCATTCAAGCTCAGTCACTGTATAATTCCGTTGCGCTTTATTTAACTTTTTAGACATATATGCTATAGGTCTTTCGCATCCAGAATCATCAGCTTGAGCTAGCACTGCACCAACTCCATATGAAGAAGCATCGCATTGCACCACGAAAGGCTTTTCATAATTCGGATGAACTAGAAACGGAGCTGTGCATAGCCTACGTTTAATTTCTTCAAAAGCGACTTGCGCAGAATCGTTCCACTCGAACGACTTGCCACGCAATAATTCTGTGAGCGGAAATATGACTGTGGAGTACTGTGAAATAAATCGCTGGTACCATCCAGTCATGCCTAAAAATCTTCTTAATTGTTTGCGCGTCTTCGGCGCTGGAAATTCATCAACTGCTTGAATTTTGCTAGGATTGATTTGAAGAGTACCTTCTCCTACGACATAACCGAGATAATCGACTTTGCTTAGCCCAAACTTGCTTTTGCTGACGTTTATTGTAAGTCCAGCTTTCTGCAATTGTGTAGCAACTGTGCCCAAATGTTCCAGATGCTCCTCAAAGCTAGAAGACATAACTAATAAATCATCAAGGTAAACGAACACATGTGATTTCAGCTGGTACGGAATGACTTGATCCATCAACCTACACATGGTCTGAGGTGCGTTGGTGAGACCAAAAGGCATTCGCTTAAACTGGTATAAAGGTCGATTGGGAATCGTAAAAGCTGTTTTCGGGCGGGAATCGGAATCTAATCGAATTTGCCAAAATGCATCTTTTAAGTCGATTTTCGAAATGCAATGCACTGAAGGAAGACGACTTAAGAGACCATCTAGGATAGGCATAGGATATGCATCCTTGACTGTTACAGCATTAAGCTTGCGCGCATCAAGACAGAATCTAACCTTTCCTGGCTTGACCACAAGAGTAACTGGAGAAGACCATGGCGATGTTGGAGCTTCTTCAATAACGCCTAGTTTTATCATTCGGTCAACCTCTTCGCAAAGCAATTTTTCTTTTGCCGGAGACAAAGGGTAGAATCTTTGCTTAATTGGCTTGGAATCGGCTGTATCAATATTATGCTCAACGAGAGAAGTTTCTCCTAACCCGTTACGTTCCGAAGATGGAAAGTAATCGATTACTGAATTTAATTTCGCTCTCTGAGCAGAGGATAACTTAAGTTCGGGGGAATCACTATCAGTTTCAGCTTCGATTTCATTAATCGAATATGAAGAAGACTGAATGGAAATGCCGA
Source organism: Drosophila suboccidentalis (assembly GCA_037043435.1). NCBI lineage: Eukaryota > Metazoa > Arthropoda > Insecta > Diptera > Drosophilidae > Drosophila > Drosophila suboccidentalis. The sequence goes on from JBAMBK010001028.1 coordinate 6,922, forward strand.
AGGCTTTCCAAAAGTCCATTCCACAGATAACATTTTGTTTAATGGAAGGAACTAGAAGAAATTCAAAATCTTTATGTTGAGAATTATAACTGATTGGTATGCACACAGTGCCTGCAACAGATTGTTTAAAACCATCTGCAGTATGGACAACACCTTTTACCTTGCTAATATGAAACTTTTCTGATAGAATGCGTTCAGCTAGGACTGATCCAATTACACTCTTATTTGCTCCACTATCTAGGAGTGCTAGATAGGACTCATTGAAGATATCTATTTGTGTAAAGGGACGAATGTCATTACCTTTGTGCACTACAGCAGATATGGTAAAACATTTCAAGCTGCGCTTGCTTTTCCAAAACTTTTGCATTCGCAAAGACGATCGACTTTTTCTGATTGTAAATGCGTCTGCATTGAAAATTGCAGCTCTGCGCAAATTGTATTCACGCAAGCGTTCGTGATAGGGTTTGAAAGATCGGGAAGTTGTCAAATCTGGTGAATGAGGTGGAACGTCAGGTAAGTTAATTTGTAAGTCAGGTAATGAAGAAGCAGAGTTTAAATCCAAGGCTAACGTCGGACATCCCCTCTCGGAACTCGGAGGACGTCCTGAGCTGAGTTTTCCGCGCCTGGTTTGCATTTAGCACAATTCGGTTTATATGTATCCAACAAACCACAGCCATAACAGAAAACTCGGCGAGGTTTCAAGCAATCGTGGTATCTATGACCCTGTTCGTCGCAATTCCAGCATTTTAATTTATCCCTAATGCGAACTGCACAAACTTCATCATTAATTTCGGACTCTGATTCAGATTCTTCCTCAGATTCCTCTTCGTGACGAATTGCATAAGCAACTCTTTTCGAAACATTCTCACGAAGTTTCGTTCGAGTGTTTCGAAAGAATTCTTCGTGTCTATGGCATTCCTTCCGCAATATTGCCAAGCTTGGAATATCAACGTGAAGTAGCTCATGTCTTAATTCAGCTTTCAGGTTGTGTCTAACTTCTGTAATAATGTCAGCTTCTGACATAGGATCTCTGAGTGAATCGGCGATCGCTACCATGGCATCTAGGAACTCATCAAAAGATTCGTTGTTTCCTTGCTTTCGACGCCTCATAGTCTGTTTGATATCTCGATCAGTTCGTTGATCTTGATATCGCTCACGCAGCTTGTTGCACAATTCGAACCAATTCATATGACCTGTAGTTCTATGAACTCGCCAATAAAATGAAAGAGCGGAACCAGAGAAGAGTAAATTCGCAAACTGATATAGCAAATCGAAATTGCTGTTGAAATATTGTGAAGTAAGACAATTAACTCGATATATAAAATCTTCTATTGGAAGGTCACTGGTGGAACCAGAAAACTTCACTTTCCAGTTGGAGATGACATTAGAAATCCTGTCAGGACGATCAGTGGAATAATCGATGGTGTTAGGACGAGCCCCAGATGGTCTACGTCTCTGATTGGATTCATGTTCGATGTTTGCTCGCGGAACATTGAGAGGAATTTCATTCTCCCATTCGAGTTGTGATTCGTCTCGAGACTCTCTTCGTAAAGCGGACAAACTTAAATTTCGTAAGGCAGTACTGATCTGATCAGATACTGTCGCAGCAATATTTGCTCTGTGGCTTTCTAAGGAGCTTGCTATCATTTGCTGAATGCGATCCTCAGAATTAACAGAAGCATTTCTTCCTGAGTCACGTCTAGTATCAACACTAGGTGGTGGACGCATGTTTTGAGTATTATTTCGATTATTTGACCTTGTTGCTGGTCGGGTTCTTGGGATAGTTCCAGTGGGATTACTGCCTGAGGCACCTCGAGGTCTACCCATAGTATTTCTAGGATTCATTGTGGCTGCGCTTGCAAGGTTCTCTGAACTCTGTGCAAGACTGCAGGGTTGTCTACAATTTGGACATGTGGTGTTATTATTTAACCACTCAGATAAACAGGCTCTGTGGAACTTATGTCTACACGCTGTTTCAGTGAATACGGTTTCGGAACTAGAGTCATTGCAGATAGTACACGATACGGAATCATCAGGGATGCTTGCTAATGCAGATAAATCTTCTGTGCTGCGCACTACTGCCATTGCTAATGTTTCGAGTGTGTCAAAGAAAATTAACAAAAATGCTTTTCAGGATATGGAAGCTTTAATCTCAGCAGATTTTTGTATTCCAAACAAACGATACGATAGTTGCGATAAACGATAAAAATATATCATGAGGTAATTTTGGGACTTATCCATTCATAAAATTGTTGCATTGTAAAAATATACTGATAAATCATTCGAGCTTTCTCTTAGCTAATAAACTGAATCTACTAAAATCGATTTGAAGAATTGTTTTCGGAAAAGAGGAACTTGTCGAAATAATCCAACAAGAGCAATCTCATTTTCCTATTTACAAAATAGTTGTTATGAAGATATTAAAATCTATCACCTGGTTTAGATCAACGTAAAGTCAATACTAAAATTCCAAAATGATGAGAATTCAAAATAAAAATTTAATTTAACTAACACATGTTAGCAAATAATCAATCCATATGCTTGTTTATTGGTCAGGCTCCGCGAAAACTAACAGATCACCTGCAATTCCTAATAATCAAACATACGCGTTTCGGTGCGCACAAAATAATAATTTGGATGGTGGTTGTGGAAGGAATTGGGAAATTAAGAAAGGTAACTAGAAGCGCGGGGTAACTGTTGATCTCAGACAATCTCGCGTCTTTTATTCTGTAACGATCTACTCGTGCTCCAAGTCTGGATGCCATATATTAATGTACAGATACTTTAGCTCCACGTCTGGATGCGATTATATAACGACACAGTACCTCGGCCCCACGTTGGGCGCCATTTAATTATGTAACGAACACGTGATGTGTGCAGCAAACTGGAGGCGTACTCTGCCTACGGGTTCGACTAGAGCTCAGGGAAAGTGGGGTGGGTCTTTTGCCACCTAGCAAGCCGCCGTGTTACACAACTAAAAATTGTAGACAGAGTTAAACTAGGAAATAGATATCAACCAAATAAAAGGAACTAAGAGCAGACAAGAATGATTTATCAGATGTGAAGAACTAAGATGTTGTTGTTCTTCTTCTTTACCCTCCCAACCTGTAAAGACTTCCAAAATTATGTGCCTTTACCCTATATCAATGCAACAATGTTATTTCAGGTGCCCATTAAGGCGAATTAATTTAATTCATAGTTAATTCGTAATACTTCATAGATTCACAATATTCATTTTACCTCAGCGGAGGATTTTTAGATACAATGCCAGAAAGATATATTACATTCGAGGTTATTGATAAGAAACGGGTTCGAAGTTGGTATGTTTATAGTATTCAAATATACGATTTCAGATTATTGCTGTTATATATGACTTACATGATTTCAGATTGTTTGCGGCCAAGCCGTACTCACATACTTTAAATTTTGAATATTAAACTCCACCGTAGTCGACAGGCCTGAAGACGAAGATGTGCTGTGTGAACTTCAAATGGATTAGAATATATAACAGCTATGAATTTGATATTATATACATACCATACCAGAAATTATTAAATTTATCTTACTTGGCTAAATTGTTTTCAATTTGATTCTTAATATGATGATCTTGTATCATATTCTTTGTTTGGAATGTTATAAATAAAGGTTTAAAGTATTTTAAATTTAAATTGTTTATTTACGTTACTTTAAGTGCCATTGGGTTTAATTCGATGACACGCAAATGAAAAGAAAAGCAAAAGATTCAAAATATCTGCATACTCGCTTCCACAGCGATATTATCCGCAACAGGGGTCGTCAATGCAGTGTCTCTAGTCCATCTTCTTATTGTCGAAACAACATCAAGCCTTCCACGAAGCTATCAGGTACAGTAACGCAACTATAGCAGGGATTCTGCCATGTCGCCGTTATCTGTGTGTTGGCTGCGGCGTGTTTGAGCACGCGGCAGCGTCAGCAACGCAAAGGGGTTGTGCGCACAGTGTCTCCGCCACGAGGGTGTGCGCACATGGTCGTCAACGAGATCAGAAACAAAGCCAGAAATGGCCACACAGAGCAGTGTCTCAGCAGCGAAGAGATTGTCGAAAAACCGGTTCTTCAGCGATCGTGTGCGACCGCGTGCAACACAACAGATGTATGTGTGTGTGTGTGTAAAACCAATGTTGGCCACGAGGCGTTGCCAGCAGCGTCTCTGCGGCAGCTTGCAAATTCAAAATGCGTTTGTTGGCTGCGCAGAGCTTGACGCTGTTAGCCGGTCTTTTATGGTGGCAGCCGCCACACGTCGCAAAGACTCCAATGCCTGCACGAAGGAAAACTAATTAGACACGAGTCTATCACTTTTTGCACAACATACCTTTTATTGCCAGAATTTCACTATTCACAGAAATATGTGCACGTATGCACGTTGCACGATCGGGATGCACTTTTTATGCAGCGGAAAACACAAAATTGTCGAATTAAAGGTCGGATGCTTCACAATGACTTTGATTCTTTTCACCAGGTGCAATCTGCACTTGCCAATTGGTTAAAGAGAAAAGAGACAGATCGACGGAAGCCAGGCGTCACTATCGCGAAAATTAATCGTATGCCCATGAACGATTTGCAGACTTTATCGATTAATCGATTAATTACTCAAAATGGTAATTAGTAGTCCTGCCAACGCATCAGAAATGTTATGTTAGCTGACTGTAAGTTAACATTTCGCCTTACAGCTGCTAAATAACAAAACAGTAGCGTCCGAAATAATGTATAAACAACAAACAATTCTGCCAGTGAAAAATAAACGGAAAATTGTGCAGAATGAGTTTGAGCAAAATGCTCACCACTACAACACGAAAATTTCATTAAACACTTTTAATGCAAATTTTTTAAGTTTTTGCAGGTCCACTTTGCGCCTGCTTAAAACACTTAAAAGGATCTGGCAACAACTACACAGTGATGCACGATTCCCTTGCCCAATAAGGGGCAAGCAAACACTGGCTCCTCCAACTCGTCGTCCACATCATACCGCTTGCTGGAGCAAGTGGCGGCTCCAGCGGTGGCGGCAGATTGTTGACAACATCCTCCGGCAACTTCTGGACGCAACTCCATCTCCATTCGGTGATCCTGATGACGGCGCACCACCATCACAACGGGCCAACATTTGGCCATCATCCAGTTGCCAGTACGTTGTCCCACGCACCAGCTGGCATAGACAGCGGCGAGGGACTCCTCATCGGCAGCAGCAACACATTCTCCACAACTGCATCCCCTCCAGGCGGCATCTGGAAATGTGTGAGATTGTGTTAGAATACTTATTTTTCACAATTTTGAATAATTGCAGGCAACACTGCCCGCAAAGAATCACAAAGATGACGATGACGGGTCACTCCTGGTCCATATGGGAGCAACTAATCATCCAGAGAATCACTCACCTGGGTGATAAACAACAGCAGCATCGGCAGCAGCAACTCTGGCGTTCTCCACATCCAGCAGTTTCCAATTGCCATTATCATGGCAATAGAGAAACGTTGCAGCGACGGCGGCATCCATCTCCTAAATGGCTTCTGGTGCCCCTCCTGGGCATCAGGAAGCCATCATCATCACCATCTCCAGCCGGATAAGCACAAGCAACGCCGGCAGCAGCAACGGTCAAATTGGCCATTTCACACTTTAACACTGTGGCCACAGCGGCAGACCCACATCTATATGATGCTGCGGTAATTTTCTGGTTTAAGCCCGCGTGCTCAAAAAAAAAAAAAAAAAAACCACAAAAAGAGGGCAATTTATGATGAATTTAGGTTTAATTATTTTTTTAAAAAAGTTTTAAAATTTCAATGCAAATTGAACTTTTGCAAGGCAGTTTCGATGACTTTTTCGATAAGTTGGAACGTTTTCCAACACTACTTCAAGTTTGGTGTGTACATTTTGATGTGTAAACTTTTTTGCCGTTTACCAACACTACAGCCAACCACAGCCATAACAGAAAACTCGGCGAGGTTTCAAGCAATCGTGGTATCTATGACCTTGTTCATCGCAGTTCCAGCATTTTAATTTATCCCTAATGCGAACTGCACAAACTTCATCATTAATTTCGGACTCTGATTCAGATTCTTCCTCAGATTCCTCTTCGTGACGAATTGCATAAGCAACTCTTTTCGAAACATTCTCACGAAGTTTCGTTCGAGTGTTTCGAAAGAATTCTTCGTGTCTATGGCACTCCTTCCGTAGAATTGCCAAACTCGGAATATCTACGTGAAGTAGCTCATGTCTTAATTCAGCTTTCAGGTTGTGTCTAACTTCTGTAATAATGTCAGCTTCTGACATAGGATCTCTGAGTGAATCGGCGATCGCTCCCATGGCATCTAGGAACTCATCAAAAGATTCGTTGTTTCCTTGCTTTCGACGCCTCATAGTCTGTTTGATATCTCGATCAGTTCGTTGATCTTGATATCGCTCACGCAGCTTGTTGCACAATTCGAACCAATTCATATGACCTGTAGTTCTATGAACTCGCCAATAAAATGAAAGAGCGGAACCAGAGAAGAGTAAATTCGCAAACTGATATAGCAAATCGAAATTGCTGTTGAAATATTGTGAAGTGAGACAATTAACTCGATATATAAAATCTTCTATTGGAAGGTCACTGGTGGAACCAGAAAACTTCACTTTCCAGTTGGAGATGACATTAGAAATCCTGTCAGGACGATCAGTGGAATAATCGAGGGTGTTAGGACGAGCCCCAGATGGTCTACGTCTCTGATTGGATTCATGTTCGATGTTTGCTCGCGGAACATTGAGAGGAATTTCATTCTCCCATTCGAGTTGTGATTCGTCTCGAGACTCTCTTCGTAAAGCGGACAAACTTAAATTTCGTAAGGCAGTACTGATCTGATCAGATACTGTCGCAGCAATATTTGCTCTGTGGCTTTCTAAGGAGCTTGCTATCATTTGCTGAATGCGATCCTCAGAATTAACAGAAGCATTTCTTCCTGAGTCACGTCTAGTATCAACACTAGGTGGTGGACGCATGTTTTGAGTATTATTTTGATTATTTGACCTTGTTGCTGGTCGGGTTCTTGGGATAGTTCCAGTGGGATTACTGCCTGAGGCACCTCGAGGTCTACCCGTAGTATTTCTAGGATTCATCGTGGCTGCGCTTGCCAGGTTCTCTGAACTCTGTGCAAGACTGCAGGGTTGTCTACAATTTGGACATGTGGTGTTATTATTTAACCACTCAGATAAACAGGCTCTGTGGAACTTATGTCTACACGCTGTTTCAGTAAATACGGTTTCGGAACTAGAGTCATTGCAGATAGTACACGATACGGAATCATCAGGAATGCTTGCTAATGCAGATAAATCTTCTGTGCTGCGCACTACTGCCATTGCTAATGTTTCGAGTGTGTCAAAGAAAATTAACAAAAATGCTTTTCAGGATATGGAAGCTTTAATCTCAGCAGATTTTTGTATTCCAAACAAACGATACGATAATTGCGATAAACGATAAAATTATATCATGAGGTAATTGTGGGACTTATCCATTCATAAGATTGTTGCATTGTAAAAATATTCTGATAAATCATTCGAGCTTTCTCTTAGCTAATAAACTGAATCTACTAAAATCGATTTGAATAAAAATTGTTTTCAGAAAAGAGGAACTTGTCGAAATAATCCAACAAGAGCAATCTCATTTTCCTATTTACAAAATAATTGTTATGAAGATATTGAAATCTATCACCTGGTTTAGATCAACGTTGAGTCAATACTAAAAATTCCAAAATGATGAGAATTCGAAATCAAAATTTAATTTAACTAACATAAGTTAGCTAATAATCAAACGATATGCTTGTTTATTGGTCAGGCTCCGCGAAAACTAACAGATCACCTGCAGTTCCTAATAATCAAACATACGCGAATCGGTGCGTACAAAATAATAATTTGGATGGTGGTTGTGGAAGGAATTGGGAAATTAAGAAAGGTAACTAGAAGCGCGGGGTAACTGTTGATCTCAGACAATCTATTTGTTTTTAAATACGTTAATAATCTCGCGGCTTTTTATTCTGTAACGATCTACTCGTGCTCCAAGTCTGGATGCCATATATTAATGTACAGATACTTTAGCTCCACGTCTGGATGCGATTATATAACGACACAGTACCTCGGCCCCACGTTGGGCGCCATTTAATTATGTAACGAACACGTGATGTGTGCAGCAAACTGGAGGCGTACTCTGCCTACGGGTTCGACTAGAGCTCAGGGAAAGTGGGGTGGGTCTTTTGCCACCTAGCAAGCCGCCGTGTTACACAACTAAAAATTGTAGACAGAGTTAAACTAGGAAATAGATATCAACCAAATAAAAAGAACTAAGAGCAGACAAGAATGATTTATCAGAGGTGAAGAACTAAGATGTTGTTGTTCTTCTTCTTTACCCTCCCAACCTGTAAAGACTTCCAAAATTATGTGCCTTTACCCTATATCAATGCAACAATGTTATTTCAGGTGCCCATTAAGGCGAATTAATTTAATGCATAGTTAATTCGTAATACTTCATAGATTCACAATATTCATTTTACCTCAGCGGAGGATTTTTAGATACAATGCCAGAAAGGTATATTACATTCGAGGTTATTGATAAGAAACGGGTTCGAAGCTGGTATGTTTATAGTATTCAAATATACGATTTCAGATTATTGCTGTTATATATGACTTACATGATTTCAGATTGTTTGCGGCCAAGCCGTACTCACATACTTTAAATTTTGAATATTAAACTCCACCGTAGTCGACAGGCCTGAAGACGAAGATGTGCTGTGTGAACTTCAAATGGATTAGAATATATAACAGCTATGAATTTGATATTACATACATACCATACCAGAATTGATTATAATTATCTTACTTGGCTAAATTGTTTTCAATTTGATTCTTAATATGATGATCTTGTATCATATTCTTTGTTTGGAATGTTATAAATAAAGGTTTAAAGTATTTTAAATTTAAATTGTTTATTTACGTTACTTTAAGTGCCATTGGGTTTAATTCGATGACACGCAAATGAAAAGAAAAGCAAAAGATTCAAAATATCTGCATACTCGCTTCCATAGCGATATTATCCGCAACAGGGGTCGTCAATGCAGTGTCTCTAGTCCATCTTCTTATTGTCGAAACAACATCAAGCCTTCCACGAAGCTATCGGGTACAGTAACGCGACTATAGCAGGGATTCTGCCATGTCGTCGTTATCTGTGTGTTGGCTGCGGTGTGTTTGAGCACGCGGCAGCGTCAGCAACGCAAAGGGGTTGTGCGCACAGTGTCTCCGCCACGCAGGGGCGCACACAGAGCAGTGTCTCAGCAGCGAAGAGATTGTCGAAAAACCGGTTCTTCAGCGATCGTGTGCGACCGCGTGCAACACAACAGATGTATGTGTGTGTGTGTGTAAAACCAATGTTGGCCACGAGGCGTTGCCAGCAGCGTCTCTGCGGCAGCGTACAAAAAATTGAGGATGCGCTTTTTGGTGTCGCAGAGTTTGACGCTGTGCGCTGGTGGCAGCTGCCAAACGTCGCAAAGACTCCAATGCCTGCACGAAGGAAAACTAATTAGACACGAGTCTTTCACTTTTTACACAACATACCTTTTATTGCCAAATCTCACTTTTCACAAAAATACGTGCACGTATGCACTTTGCACGATCAGTGATGCACTATTTGTGCGGCAGAAAACACAAAATTGTTGACTTAGAGGTCGGATGCTTCACAATGATTTATATTCTTCGTCACCAGGTGCAATCTGCACTTGCCAATTGGTAAAAGAGAAAAGAGACAGATCGACGGAAGCCAGGCGTCACTATCGCGAAAATTAATCGTATGCCCATGAACGATTTGCAGACTTTATCGATATATCGATTAATTACTCAAAATGGTAATTAGTAGTCCTGCCAACGCATCAAAAATGTTATGTTAGCCAACTGTAAGTTAACATTTCGCCTTACAGCTGCTAAATAACAAAACAGTAGCGTCCGAAATAATGTATAAACAACAAACAATTCTGCCAGTGAAAAATACATGGAAAATTGTGCAGAATGAGTTTGTCAAAATGCTCACCACTACAACACGAAAATTTCATTAAACACTTTTAATGCAAATTTTTTAAGTTTTTGCAGGTCCACTTTGCGCCTGCTTAAAACACTTAAAAGGATCTGGCAACAACTACACAGTGATGCACGATTCCCTTGCCCAATAAGGGGCAAGCAAACACTGGCTCCTCCAACTCGTCGTCCACATCATACCGCATGCTGGAGCAAGTGGCGGCTCCAGCGGTGGCGGCAGATTGTGGACGAGATCCTCTGGCAACTCCTGGACGCAACTCCATCTCCATTTGGCGATTCTGATGACGGCGATCCTGATGACGGCGCACCACCATCACAACGGGCCAACTTATGGCCATCATCCAGCTGCCAGTGCGTTGTCCCACGCACCAGCTGGCATAGACAGCGGCGAGGGATTCCTCATCGGCAGCAGCAACACATTCTCCACAACTGCATCCTCTCCAGGCGGCATCTGGAAATGTGTGAGAATGTGTTGGAATATTTATATTACACATTTTTCAATAATTGCAGGCATCACTGCCCGCAAAGAATCACAAAGATGACGATGACGGGTCACTCCTGGTCCATATGGGAGCAACTAATCATCCAGAGAAACACTCACCTGGGTGATAAACAACAGCAGCATCGGCAGCAGCAACTCTGGCGTTCTCCACATCCAGCAGTTTCCAATTGCCATTATCATGGCAATAGAGAAGCGTTGCAGCGGCGGCGGCATCCATCTCCTCATGGACAGGCGTCCATGAAGCAACTAAATGGCTTCTGGTGCCCCTCCTGGGCATCAGGAAGCCATCATCATCACCATCTCCAGCCGGATAAGCAGCAGCAACGCCGGCAGCAGCAACGGTCAAATTGGCCATTTCACATGCCATTAACACTGTGGCAACAGCGGCAGACCCACATCTATATGATGCTGCGGTAATTTTCTGGTTTAAGCCCGCGTGCTCAAAAAAAAAAAAAAAAAAAACCACAAAAAGAGGGCAATTTATGATGAATTTAGGTTTAATTATTTTTTTAAAAAAGTTTTAAAATTTCAATGCAAAATGAACTTTTGCAAGGCAGTTTCGATGACTTTTTCGATAAGTTGGAACGTTTTCCAACACTACTTCAAGTTTGGTGTGTACATTTTGATGTGTAAACTTTTTTGCCGTTTACCAACACTACATGCATCGGGATCTGTCAAAAATTTAAATATACAGATAAAATAAAATGCATAAAATTTGGTGGTCCTAAAAAGGACCGATTTGGTGCCAAGTCATAAACAGGAATGTCAGGGCAAAAGCAAGGGTCATCATCGGTCATCACAAATCATCAAAATCCAATATTTTATTCATAGCAAGGTCAGGAATGTAAGCAAAGGGTCGTCATCAAAAATCACCGCCAATCGTCAAAATCATGAAATATTCTCCAATCAAAGTCAGGAATCATAGCTTAGGATTGTCATTAGCACCAGTCGTCAGCATTACCTTCTTCCTACAGGGTAGTGGAGATGTAAATGGTGCTACTTAACAAAATTTCTGGAGACTCCCGAATATTATTGAAAGAAAATGGGCTATAAAGTGTTATTTTTTGGGAGTGTGAGATTGAAAATGAATGCGCCGCAAGCGAAAAATTTTTTTAAAAATAAAATCGCGCGCGCGATGTTAACTACAAGTTACTAACCTCATCAACATGCACAAAAAATACATAGAGTCGTTCCTAGAGCACATTTTGCACATGCCATCACACTTGGGGCATTTCTTCTCAGGAAGAATGATGTTGTGATTTCTTAGAAATTCAAACAAATCATCTTCCCTATCTGTAAGTGCATAAAAATCTTTCATCGTCAAATCACAACCCGCACACGACATTTTTGCAAATTTTTACAAAGCGAAAATTAAATTTTTGACAGATCCCGTTGCAAATAGTGTTGGTAAACGGCAAAAAAGTTTACACATCAAAATGTACACACCAAACTTGAAGTAGTGTTGGAAAACGTTCCAACTTATCGAAAAAGTCATCGAAACTGCCTTGCAAAAGTTCATTTTGCATTGAAATTTTAAAACTTTTTTAAAAAAAAACCAATGGAGACCAAAAAAAATAATAAACCTAAATTCATCATAAATCGCCCTCTTTTTGTGGTTTTTTTTTTTTTTTTTGAGCACGCGGGCTTAAACCAGAAAATTACCCACAATTGGACGAATTGGAAAGAAAACATACATACATATAATTTATATTGGAATATATAAAAAATATGGCGGGCTATGTATGTATGTCGGTATGTAGAAAGTTTTCATATATGGGATATGAAGCATAAATAAAAATGCATTACTTATCTTGTTTCACCAAGGAACTAGCTGGGGCGAGTCAGGAAGGATATCCGGCTCGAAGGACCAATGTTTGGAGTGGTGGTGTTAAACAAATGAGGAAATGCACTTTTAACTTTGAATATAACTTTATTTTCACTTTGAGTTGCACTTCGTGTGCTGTGGCGGATGAATTGTAGAATAAGTGTGTACATATATATATGTGTAATATGTGACATATGTTTATGTAAATTAAAAGAGAGTATGTAAAATATGGAGAGTAACATACATATGTAAGTGGAATGCTAATGCTAGCGTTAATGTTATTTACATGTGTTATTTACATTTCGGAAACTTAACATATGTATGTATAATAAACAGCTGGCTTCGACAACTCCTATTTCAGTGAGCGGCACAGTTTAGCAATATTTTTTATTATACAACAAATTTTAAAAAATATTAGCTAAATTAAAAAAAAAAAGATGGTAAGCTATGAGAAAATAAATAGATTTAACCATTATAAAAAGTTTTTGTCCCATAATGGTCTCTATAGTAGGATTAATCGATCTTAAAGGTGCAGGTCATCTGCACTCCTATTTTCATGAGCGCAACTGTATATTAATGTTTAACAAATTATATAAATAATCTCATATCCATTCATAATTGATATGCTATGTACATCTGTACAAATTTTACAAAATATTTAACTTAATAAATAATGTATATATGTAAGTAGATATGTTACGAATTATGTACAGTAAACCTAAAATAAGTAAATAAAAACAAAAAATGCACATGTTTTACAAATTATTTAACATAAATAATAAGGTATGTGCATATTTTTAAATATACTGGGTGACATATTTATTTTGATAACATTTAAAGTTAAATCTATCCATAAATTAAACCTTTTTTGTTTTGTTTTCATTATTGTTTGAAAATTGCTTCAAATTACTATTTTAACCCCTTTTCCTCCTTTTCATACGAAATAGTAATTTGTGGCAATTTTCAAACAATCATGAAAACAAAACAAAAAAGATTTAATTTATGGATAGATTTAACTTTAAATGTTATTTTATTTATTTATTTATTTATTTATTTATTTAGAAGCAAACATTGCTGCCTCGAATTGAAATTTACAAATAAGTTAAATATAAGAATAAAAGTAAAAGAAAGCCTAAGCAAAAATTACAAATTTGTACTAATAACGACACCGACACGGTGGGGGAATTTTATTTGCCAGTCCGGCGAGCTATGCCCCTATTCACAGCCAAGGTCTGTCAGTGACGTTATTAGAAACCTAATTCTAGATAGTGGAATAGAAATAAAGATAGAAAAGCTTAAATACGTCTTAAATTATAACTTAAAACTAGAGTTAGAGTGAGAATGAAAATTGCAACCCGGTGGGGGAAGTTTGTTAGCCGGTCCGGCAAGCTATGCCCCTGTTCACAGCTGAATTGGTTGCAAATTTCATAGGAAAGGGAAAAAGATAGCAGAAGCAAATAATAATATAAAGGCATAAATTTATAGAATTGATAGAGTTAAGAAGATTACGAGGAAGAATAAGAACAGCATAAAGAAAGGAATTGAGGTATAGGATAAGCAGTTAGAGTTGGCCAGAAGTGGACCTAAGATGAGAGAGAATAGAAAGCTTAATAGAAGACAGACAGTGCTCAGAGGAGAACACATGGAACAGAGAATTATAATAGGTGCATAAAACACGAAGAGGATTGTGCAAAGCATAATCAGTGGTGCAAATAGGGAGAGATAATGGAAGGAAGTTTCTAGTAGGTCTATAAGGAACAGAGAAATTAAGACGACTTAATAGAAAAGGAGAATCTATATCGCCGTTAATTAGATTATGTATAAAAGCTACACTAAGAATTTTTCTACGATCGGATAGTGAAGGGAGGTTTATAAGTAAAAGTCTACTAGAGTAAGAAGGTAGGCGAAGATTAGGGTCCCAATTTAAACTACGTAGAGCAAAGAGAAGAAATTGCTTTTGGATTGACTCAATACGGACCTCATTGTTCTTATATTGAGGGGACCATATACATGAGCAATATTCCAAAATAGGACGTACCAGGGATACATAAAGGAGTTTGGTAGTGAAAGGATCGTTAAATTCCTTCGACCAACGCTTTATGAATCCAAGCACACCCTTAGCAACGTTAATGATAGAGGAAATATGTAGATTAAAGTTAAGTTTAGAATCAAACAGAACACCCAGATCTTTTACGGTTGATATACGTTGAAGTTCAACATTATCAATCGTATAAGTACGAAGAAAGGGTTTAAAACGACTAAAAGACATGAACATACACTTAGAACAATTTAGAGGAAGATGATTAGCCAAGCACCAAAGTTGCATAGAGTTTAGATCATTTTGAAGAAGATCTTGTTGAACTGGATCACTAAAAGACAGAATAAGCTTTACATCATCCGCAAACATAAGTACGCGAGAGTGTGATAAAATAGACGGAAGGTCATTAATAAACAGGGTAAAGAACAAGGGCCCAAGGTGGCTACCTTGAGGAACACCAGAAGTTACAAAGACAGGATTAGATTTAGCAGATCTGAGAATGACTTTCTGCGTTCTACTCTTTAAATAAGAAGATATCCAGAAAAGTAAAGAAGAAGGGAATCCAATACAACCAAGTTTAAAAAGAAGAAGATCATGATTCACTGAGTCAAATGCCTTACTGAAATCAGTATAAATGACATCAGTTTGCATTTTCCTCTGGAATGCATCATTAATTAGGCATGAAAATTCTAGCAAGTTGGTCGTAGTAGACCGACACTTGATAAAACCATGTTGAAAGGGAGAGATAACAGATTTACAGAGATGTTGCAAATTTGCTGAGATAATTTTCTCAAAAAGCTTAGGAATAGCCGACAACTTTGCAATACCTCTGTAATTAGATACATCAGACTTACCACCTTTTTTATGCAAGGGTATAATAAAAGATTCTTTCCAAACAGATGGAAATACCCCGGTGGTAATTGAAAGATTAAAGAGCTTAAGTAAAGGATAAAGTAAAGAAGAACTGCATTCTCTCAATACACAACTTGGGATATTATCAGGTCCAGGGGAGTAGGAAACTTTAATAGACCTAATAGCTGATAATAAGGAAGATTCGGAGATGAGGGGAGCAAAAATAATCGAAGATGAACTAATGTTATAGGGATATGAAGAATTAGTGGAAAGAATAGGGGAATAGGTGGATTGAAAAAATTTGGCAAATAAATCAGCAGCAGCTGAGTCATTGCATGCTATCTCAGAGCCAAAGAAGAAAGAAGAAGGAAGGCGTGTGGACTTACGTTTCGAATTAACAAAAGAATAAAATAATTTAGGGTTATAAGCAAATTGACTTTTACAGCGAGCAATATAATCGGAATAGCATTGAGAGTTTAAAAGGAAGAAATTTGATTTAGCGATAGAATATTTAGAAAGATCAAGACTAGAACCAGACATCTTAAACTTTTTAAAACATTTAGATTTAATGTTTTTTAAGTTTGAGAGTCTGGGCGTAAACCAAGGAGGCTTAGCAGAAGAAGATGATCGATAAGACTTAGGAATAGTTATGTCTAATAGGGAGTTAAGAATCAGATAGAAGGTGTTTAGAGCGTTTTCTATGTCCACTGCATTGTCAAGCAAAGACCAATCAGTGGAAGAAATCAGTTGATTAAGCAAAATATAATTACCTTTGCGAAAACAACGATGAGGCTCTGAGAATAAAGGTGTGGGTGTATTAATAGGTTTAGGTACAAAGAGAGAAATTTCTAATGTGGGATGGTAAGGATCTTCAGGCACAGATATAGGCATCGACCTGGAGATGGAAGCATTAAGATAATCGTTAATGAAAACAAGATCTAGGGTTCTATTTAGACTGTTAGTAACAGCATTTATTTGAAAAAGAGGAAGGTCTAATAAATTATCTAAAAAGTCGTGTTGAGAGGATGGAGTAAGGTAGTTTGCGCTGCTGAAAAATGACCATACGATGGAGGGCAAATTAAAATCACCCATCACAACGACAGCATCATTGTCACGCGCTTGGGAAAATACTTCGTTAATACAATTTACATGTTGCATATAAACTTGTATGTCAGAAGCAGGAGGAATATAAGAACATGTTACATAAAGCGAGAATGAAGGAAAAGTTACCTTAGCAGCAACTATTTCAACATCAGAAGAAGAGTTAAAGATTACGGCATCAGATTGTATAAAAGAACTAATAGCAACTAAGACACCACCACCTCGTCGATTTGATCGGTCTTTTCTATACATTACATAATTGTTTGATAAAATTTCGCTATCAGAGATAGTTGAATTTAACCAAGTTTCAGAAAGAGCTATAATGTCAGCCTCGAAAGAAATACTACTCAGATACAAATGTTGGAGCTTTGACAGAAGGCCTCTAACATTTTGGTATTGAATAGTAAGAGGATTTAGTTTTTTGAAGAGGTATTAGTGGAAATGTTATTTGGAAGAGTTACAGGTGATGGATGCGTTCGCTTTTTTGGCTTAAACTCATGAACAATCATAAGAGGCGGCCAAAAATTTGAATCACATATTATAGGAAAATCATCATTAGAAACATTGATTTTAAAAGAAGAAATTTCACGAGCTACAGAGAAGTTAAATTTAGAAATTGAAACCTTCGCAGAAGATTTGCTGGCTATATAAGAAGCTATAGTCTCACAGGTTGTGTCAGCAGAAAGCCTAGACACAAAAACGACCTTACGGGGTGCTACAACTGACAGAGTAGGTTGAACAGGGGGAGATGGAGGCACAACGTTAACTATTGTGGCTGAGGGAGCCGTAGTACGGGAGGGTCTCCTTTTACGACCTGATTGCTTTTCGGTGATTCCAGGAGCTGCATTCATATCAGCAACTGGAAGAGCAGGTGCATCAGGTGGCAACGATGGAGTTGAAGAAAGATTATAATATCTACTTGGGGAAGGGGATAAAGAAATAGTAGATGAAACATTTAATGTAGGATTAGGTGAATAGGTATTGAGAGAATGCAGATTTGAAGAATTAGAAGGAACAGATAAAACATTTTCATTAATGCAAGGATTTGATGATGACTCAAATTTAAATTGACTGAGCAATTCCGAACCTGAGTCAAAATCACTTGCAAGGAGTTTAGCTGCCTTACTTAATTTCAAGAATTTAATGCGGACGGAATTGTACATTCTAGTAAAATCAAACTGCATCCCAAAGCACTCAGGGCAAGCCCATCTTAGACCGCCTTCATGCTTTTTAGGAGCAGAATTGATTTTATCGCATTCGCGTCCAGTAAGGCCAGCACATTTTGCATGCATAATATTCTCACACAACCAACAATTTACATATTGAAGATGCGTGGAATCAGCCAACTGCTTAAATGAGCAAGCCTTATTACAGCAAGACATAATGTTTACTGGGTTAAATGAGAAACCGTTAATGTAAGAGTGAAAAAGTTGAAAGCACTCAATTTGAGTTGAAATGAAACTTTGATTTGTAAACAAACACAGCTCAAAGAGGAATAGAAGGCGAAAGAATTTTTGAGCGCAGAGCACAATAGCGTATGCACAGACAAAGCACCGAAGGCGAAAATAGATGAAAGCACAACAACAAAAACAGCACAGACGCCGCTTACGAAAGTATAAATGTAAAATAAAGACTTACAAAGCACCAGCTGATTAAGTTTTGCACAACCGAAATTAGCACAGATAACTGAAGATAAATAGTAGACACTTTTAGGAATTTAATAGAAGGTAAGTATAGAGAAAATACGTTTTAAATGCAGAGCGCAAAGTAAACACAGCCGACTCAAAGTAATCGATATATCGATAAAGTATGCAGACCAGTGTAATTGAGTTATTCAAAATTTAACAAATTTGATCAAAATAAAAACAATTATTCCACGCGTTTTCTTTTTGTCACTCGATCTTTAGCGTGCACAAAAAACTTTTGTAGAACTGCGTTCATGTCCTTGTCCGTGCAATTGTATTTTGTGTGGCAAATATCTAAGAGAAGAAAAATAATTTAATTATTGTCTCAATATCATAAATAAATTCTTACTTTTAATAATTGTGATGAGGAAGCACTTTTCGGCGCTTGGTTTAGAACGGGTCCCCTTCCAGCTATAAGAAGTAGCCAATTTGTCAGAAAATACTTTTCTAATGGCAGCTCTAATAAATTGGGTGGGTCCTTCTCCACCTGTTTTTCCTATAAATTGTTTCTGAAAATTTGTATAATTTATAACCAAATTGAAAGATGATCCAGATGATCCTGTATATATGTACTTACAATTTGATTCAGTTGATCGTCTTCTTTCTGTACCTTTTCATCAAAATTAACAATATCGTTAATAGCGGTGAAAGGAAATTGTTTAAAATATGGCAAATCATCGATTACTTGCGCTGTGGCGCAGTGGAGCTTTCTATTTTCCAGTTTGCCAGATATAACCTCCTCTGTCAATTTGGTAATCGACAGCCTTATTTCATGTTTATTTTTTTTTCAACTCTAAAACTTCAGCCTTCAACGATCTATTCTCCTTCTGAATATCCAGTAATAGAGTGTAAATTGTTTCAAGGTGTGGTCCGTTTTGCTCTAAAAATATTATTTGATTAGTCTTAATACAACAATATTGGATTTAATTTAACACTTACGTGTTGCTGTATTATTAATTGGGGAGTATTGAAAACTCTCAGACGGGTAGAAGCTATTATGAGACATTGTGCACTAGTGAGTTACTGAAAATTCAATTGTTTCATCGAATATTATGTCAGCCGCGCAATATATGTTAAAATTATTTGATTCGATTGGTTTCATTAAAAATGGCGTCAGATTTTTTACTTCCTTTCCAAAAAAAACCGGAACATTATTTCTATTTTTTATTTCAGTAATTTTCAAAATTTTATTTTCAACCAAACAAAAGATGTCGGGGTCTCGCAAAGAGAAAAATGCACCTTTTACATTTACATTGCCTTGCCTTGCCTTTTTTAATTTTTCCAAAACTAGTATTAAATTCATGTTCTGTAATGTACAATTACTGCTGCTTTTTATTTTGAACAAGAATTGTAAATTTTATTCATACATTTTATCGAACTTAGCATAAAATACAAATACGTTCGATAAATACCAAATGCATTTTTTTATCAGGAGCCCCTCTATTGTTTTTCTCAGAGTTGCTTTGCCAAATTATCTTGAGTGAATTTGTCACCCACACATAGTGCGAGCGCCGCCATCATTCAACGGGAAGGATACCGTTACAGATAAATTTCAGCTAGCATGGTAAGGCCTTGCATAAGTAACGCAAAGCATGAGTAGTCAAATGATCAAGGCTAATCGACCAGTGAAGACGAATCTGTGACTTTTTTTTCTCAAAGTGAGAAAACGTGCCTTTAAGGTTAATTGCAAATATAATATATTTTATAATATATTATATTTATATAAAGACTCGATTATTAAAGTTGTGTTAGTGTTGAATAAATATCAAAGGTTAGCAGTGAAGGTGTTGTGGTTTTTGTTTTTTCTAATTGAAAATTCTATTTAGAATTCACGCCGGCTGACCAAATAAGCCTTAGAAAATTCTAAGTGCTAAACTGGCAGTCGAAGAGATCCGTAAGTCCGACTCTTTTGCAAGAGCTGGCAGATCTTACACTCCAGCATCAACTGTACATGCGGTGGCCAAATTCTATTTCAACCTTCGCTTCATTTTGCATCGACTTCTTACGACCCCAGAGGCTTCACTTTTGTTCATCGCTTTTCATCATCATCAAACTTGTGCAGCAGTCGCCGCAGTTGCCAATGCAACTTGCGCAGCAGTCACCGCAGTTGCCAATGCAACTTATGCAGCATCGTCGCCGACCTTCATCGCATCAGCAGCAGTGAACGTGCAGCTAAATAATTGTGTATCAAATAGATAATATAATCACTGCGGACGGCAGTCCGCGCTAGTGACGAAAGCAGCACGAAGGGTGCGAAGGCGACTAGCATATATACACAGGAAAAATGGAAAATTTGCTATGACTGTCCGATCAGGTCGAGTTATATACCGATCGAAAGGTATCAATTTGACTTACAAATGTGCATACTAAGACTTTTTAAAACTAACCTGGTTCGTGAGATAAACAGGTGTAAGTGGGAGGGGAAAAATTTGGATGATTGGAGCTAATGGGGCCGTTGGAGCTATTTTAAATTGTTTTTGAATTTTTTATTATTCTAATTAAAAATACGCGTCGAATGACACCTCGATCATCAAAATCTGACTAATGGTTCAAAAGATAATTAATTTTGAAATATTAAGGCGCCTTTCGAAAATGAGATGAAAAGTCAGTCTGTTTGTTTGTTTGTTTGTTTGTATCAAAGCGATGATTTAGCTTAAAAGTTTGAATGAGGACTTGTTCCCGCTCAAAAATCTAGAAACGTTTGTTCTATGACTTTTTCGAAAAATCGCTAGTTTAGCGGAAAATCGCTAAAAACCGCTGAAATTATAGCATCCAAACGATAGAAGCTACAGATGTGATCTATATATCGTTGAAAAGGTAGCTTGAAGGGCTTTTAAGCATAGCTGTACACTTTTTTGCTTAAGAGCACATTTTGGCGGTTTATGAGAAAACGCTGCTAACAATTTTTTTAATTTTCAATATATTTTAGTTTGTAAAATTTCGCGTTTTTTGATATATGACACAAAAAAATGTATCGATAGGTTCGGAAGATATAACCTATTAACTGAAGATTGTTATGTACAAGTTTTTTATCGTTTGTGCCAGCCTGATTTTTTTTGTATATTTTTGTTTATTTATTGTAGTATCGGCACGGCCGATATATTTATTGTTTTAATTTGTTAATATCGATAGATTTTTGGCGGGTGAATATGCGAGGGGGTGGCGACTCTAGAATTGTATCTGTGTGGAGTAAAGATCGCCCGTTTCGCTCTAAGAGAGGGAAATAGTAGAGCGGGACGGCAAATCTAAGAGATGCCCCTGCTAATAGCTGTTGAGCCGAAGGCAGCAACGGTGGATTGAATAGTGAACACAAGAAGATAGAAAATTTTCGCTGACCACGTTGCTGCCAGAAATAGAAGAGGAGTTCGACATTGACTGCGGTCACCGGCGGTTGCCCTTAGCTGGCAGATATAATATTTCCTTGAACGTTTCCGCGCCTGTGCCGTACGACAAATAAATTGTTGCGCCCTGTGCCGGCCGAGAACTTTTGTGTTCATGTTTGTGCCGCCTTGCCAGCACCACGGATAGTGTTTGTCGATTGTGCCGCTCCAGAAACGTCGAGTCACTATTGTGAGACATTGGAGGCGTCGTTTGCACCACATGACACCACAGAACTATAATTTGTGACCGGTCAATGAATGCCTCGCAAGAGTGCTTCGGCGTAAAGAAGTGAGAGTGCTTCTCCAGGCCGACAAGTTTGCTGTTTCAACATCCGCAAACAAAGAGAAGCAACAGGAGGCCCGGGAGGCAGTCGAGGCAGCCGGAATTGCTCGTCGAGACTGGCGTGGGAGCATGAAGCTGCACATCAGCGAGTGAGTCCGTTCCTCTTGGCCCCGACAAATATTAATGGCCACAGCTCGAAAGCGAGTAGCAGCGAAACTTCTTTAGTGTCAACCTCGTGCCGTCAAATATATATCACTTTGTTTGTATACGGTATTTATTGCCAAGTTTATAGCAGTTTGCTTAATTAATTAAATGTTAAACTTAAATTAAAGTAAAAATAAAATTAGAAATCTGAAAAGAAAAGGAAAATAAGAAAATATTAAATTATAAAATTGTAATTATAAAGTCACGACAGAAACAGAATAGGAACAATTTAAACACCATTATTAATCACATGCAGTTGCTAAAGTTCACTAACAATCACACATATATATATAGTAACATATGTAATGCACATAGCCACCTAAATATTCTCGCACATATTCCCCCTATCAAGTAATAAGATATCAATAAGAATAACAAGCTGGTGAAAATAACAATTCAAGCGCTCCCACGATCGAAACAGTTAATATAAACATCCGCTAGAATTGCTATTCCCACCAAGGGTCAAATCTGCCGACGCGGCACAAATCCAGGCTGTTGCTTAGCACCCAAATATTCGTCTTCTCAATAAGAGCGATCCCTAAGATCTCTCTCTGTTTATATTAGAGCGCAAAGCTCATCTCCAAAAGCTCACAGCCGAGGTTTGTTAAGCGACGTCAAATCATTTTACAATTAGTCTTGAATTATTCTCAAACTCCGATGTTCAACTCGCTTTAAGTTTTCTATTTAATAAAGTTATATTTTTTTTATTAAGAAACCAAAGTGGAACTCGTTATTGGCGCAGCCGGTAGGATATGTTAAGTGTTTTTAATCAACGATATTAAAAGACTACTAAGGATCGGAAAATCCAAAGTCAAGAATAAAAGTTGAACTTTAATAAACCAAAATACATATCCGCCAAAGAACATACGTGCGTGTATAAGTTACAAGAAAAGTGTTAACCGCTAAAGGACAATTGAAGTCCTAGGTTAAACAAAATCAAGTGCTTGTGCATAATAAACGTGACAAACTTTGTTAATTGTGCTTTGTGACCGCTAAAGGATAATTGAAATCCCAGGCCACAACAATACAAAGAAAACCCAAATACTAAACGAAAAGAGACACCAACCAACCAACATCAATCATGGCAACTCCACCAAGCCCCCAAGCCCATCAACTCCACCGATGGTTTTGTCAGAGCTTCTCCTGAAGCAAGCTCTTGGACAAATAAAACAAGTGCCGACTTTTGATGGAGAAACTGAAGAACTCACGGCGTTCGTAAGAAGAGTGGACTACATAATGCAGCTGTACCCCACTCAAGACCTGAGACAACACAACGTTCTATTCGGAGCTATTGAGCTACAAACTTCTGGAGCAGCACAGCGGGTCGCTCAGCTGTCAGGAGCCACAAACTGGACACATCTGAGGAACGCGCTGATTGACGAATTCAAAACACAGACGCCCTTCGAGGAACTGCTTCGTCGATTATATAATACAAATTATAACGGAAATATCCGTAAGTTTATAGAAGACCTTGAATTTAAATCTTTTGTAATCTCAAACAAATTAATGTTGGAAGGCATACCCACAAATACACTTTTATACACAAATGCAATGAACAACACTATCAAGGACGTTATAACAAGAAAGTTACCCGACCGAATTTTCATGACTCTGGCTAGGTACGACATAACAACAATAACTAAATTAAAACAAGTAGCTCAGAGAGAAGGACTGTATGAAAACAACTTTACTGACCGTTCAAAACCCAACACTTCAACTACGTCAAACAGTAGTGATGCTCGCAGGAATAGGGGAAACAATCATAATTTCTATCCCGTGGCAAGCCCACCAAACACAAGTAATGTCAATCAAAACTTTCAAACCCCAAACCAAAGCAACCCACAGTTGCATAAAGAATTTCAACAAAATCTAAATCAGAGTAGATTCCAAAACCCAATGAACTACCAACAAAACAGAACTTCAAATAACACTCCAAATCCGCCTGTCAAAAGACAACGCGAAAGTTCTAGTGGTCAATCCAAAATGGATACTGCCGAAAATTTTCTTCACGCAGCCTCGGACCAAGAACAAAAAGAAACCCCTTTATTCGACTAATTATGAACAACATTCACCTCAAATGCGTAATCGACACAGGTTCCTCTATAAACCTAATGAAAAAGAACTTCTTGAATTTCCCAATTAAAACCTGTCATTTGGAAGTCCAAACGATAAAAGGAAATCTTTGTTTAAACCAATGTATTTCCTTAGCCCCCAGTAAACTTTGTCCGCAACACCAAAGATTTTACATACACGAATTTTCAGAAAATTACGATGTATTATTAGGCAGGGAATATCTCGAAGCTTGCGAAGCAAATATCAATTATAAAGAGGAAACTGTTATCTTAAGCGATTACCCATTTATCATGAGATATAATCATGAAGAAATTTTAAAGGACAAGACCGCTGTCAATCGTGTTGATCCACCTTATATGGAGGATACCGAGTTTGATTGCCTTGATCCGCCATTCACATCTGACCAACCATTTAATTTCGCAATCGAAAATGAGTTATTAGAAACTAATCAGTTCAGACTCGAACACCTCAATGAGGAAGAAAAATTTAAATTAACAAAAATCCTTCATGAGTTTAGAGACATACAGTACAAAGAAAGTGAAAATTTGACTTTCACCAGTACAATTAAGCATGTCATTCAAACTAAACATGAAGATGCAATTTACAAACGACCCTATAAGTATCCTCAAGCTTATGACGAAGAGGTCGAAATCCAAATGAAAGAAATGATAAAACAGGGAATTATACGAAAATCAAATTCTCCTTATTGCTCACCAATTTGGATTGTACCAAAGAAAAGTGATGCATCAGGAAAACAAAAGTTTAGAATAGTAATTGACTATCGAAACTTAAACGAAATCACAGTTGACGACAAATACCCAATACCAGTTATGGATGATATATTAGACAAACTTGGTAAATGTCAATATTTCACTACCATTGACCTGGCGAAAGGCTTTCATCAGATCCAAATGGATGCTGATTCAATCCCAAAGACTGCTTTTTCGACGAAAAATGGCCATTACGAGTACACTCGCATGCCATTTGGACTCAAAAATGCTCCTGCAACTTTTCAACGTTGCATGAACAACCTTTTAGAAGATTTAATCTATAAGGATTGTTTAGTCTACATGGACGACATAATAGTGTATTCCACTTCATTGGAAGAACACATATTATCATTGAAACGAGTTTTCAAGAAACTCAGGGAAGCCAATTTAAAATTACAGTTGGACAAATGTGAATTTTTGAAAAAGGAAACTGAATTCCTTGGTCACATTGTCACAACTGAGGGTATAAAACCAAATCCAATAAAAGTCAACGCAATTACAAATTTCCCAATACCCAGAACAACAAAAGAAATCAAGTCATTTCTAGGACTCTGTGGTTATTACAGGAAATTTATACCAAACTTTGCCCAAATCGTAAAACCAATGACGTTAAAACTTAAGAAAAATGCAACAATCGACATAAATGACAAAGAATACATCTCAGCATTTGAAAAATTAAAAGTACTTATCACATCTGATCCCATACTAATTTACCCAAACTTTGAAAAACCTTTTTCGTTAACTACAGATGCAAGCAATATTGCTATCGGTGCCGTGTTATCACAAAACCATAAGCCAATATGCTATGCAAGTAGAACTTTAAACGAACATGAAATAAATTATTCAGCAATAGAAAAAGAACTTTTAGCTATTGTTTGGGCCACTAAATACTTCAGGTCCTATCTTTTTGGCAGGAAATTCGAAATCCTCAGTGATCATAAACCCCTAGTTTGGTTAAACAATGTTAAAGAGCCAAACATGAAACTTCAAAGATGGAAGATCAAGTTAAATGAATTTGACTACCACATAAAATATGTCCCTGGCAAAGAAAATTACGTTGCCGATGCCTTGTCACGAATTAAACTTGAAGAAAATTTATTAGGAGAAACTCCTAACAGCACAGCAGCAACTGTACACAGTGCACAAGAAGATAATCAAAATTATATTTCGATTATAGAAAGGCCAATCAACTACTACAATAGGCAGATTGAATTCATTAAACACAATACAAACGAAGTGAATGTAATAAATTATTTTCATAAAACTAAAATACAAATTATGTATAAAGAAATGACCAATGCCCATGCCAAAGAACTAATCAAAGAATATCTATGTACAAAGAAAAGTGTAATCTATTTTCATTGTGAAACAGATTTCTTAACTTTTCAAACCGCTTTCATAGAAATAATCAGTCCCAATAATTTAACAAAAGTAATGAGATCTACTAAAAAATTAAAAGATATTGAAACATATGCAGAATTCAAAGACTTCGTAATTAAAACCCATAAAGAATTATTACACCCAGGTATACAGAAACTTACCTCATTATTTAAAGAAAAATATTATTACCCAGATTACCAAAACTTAATTCAAAATATTATTAATGAATGCCAAATTTGTAACATTGCGAAAACAGAACATAGAGACACAAAGTTAGCTTTCGAGTTAACGCCAGAAACTTTTAATCCCAGAGAAAAATACGTTATAGATTTTTATATGGTAGATAATAAACAATTCCTATCTTGCATAGACATTTATTCAAAATTCGCGTCCTTAATCGAAGTTAATGGTAGAGATTGGTTAGAAGCCAAAAGAGCACTACTCAAAATATTCAATGAAATGGGAAAACCAAAAGAAATTAAAGCAGATAAAGATTCAGCATTTATGTGCTCAGCCTTACAAATATGGCTAAAAGCTGAAGGTGTAGATATAAATATCACAACAAGTAAAAATGGCATATCCGACGTAGAAAGATTTCATAAAACTGTAAATGAAAAATTAAGAATAATAAACAGCGAATCAGATCCAGAAAATAAGCTTACTAGATTTGAAATAATACTTTACACATATAATCACAAAACCACTCACAATACAACTGGTAGAACACCAGCAGATATTTTTATATACGCGGGAACCCCAGAGTATAACACACAACTAAACAAAACAACTCAAATAGATAAACTAAATGAAAAACGTTCAGAATTTCAAATTGATACTAATTATAGAGAATCACCTTTGGTACGTTCAAAGTCAACTAACCCATTCAAAAAGACCGGTAATTTAAGACAAGTAGACGAAAAACATTTCGAAGAGACAAACAGAGGGAGAAAAATAATACATTACAAATCTAAATTTAAAAAGAAAAAGAAAATTAACAAGAGCAAATATGATAATTCCAGAGTATCGCCTAATGACAACTCAAATCAGGAAGCTACAACATAAAATAATTCCTTTCATAATACAATTCATAATTTAATCTACAAGAATTTACAGAATATATCGAAGACATAGAGCTAGGAATGCAGTTAACAAGATTAGGTATATTTAACCCTAAATTACTAAAACACAGTCCATTATCTCACGTGAACTCTGAAAAAATTTTAAATATTAAGACTTCTACATGGTTAAAAACAACTACAAACGAAATTTTGATAATTTCCCATATTCCACGCGAAATCATCAATACGCCGATTTTTGAAATAGTTCCATACCCAGACGAAAACAGAAACATTTTAACTGAAATTATACATGACAAATATTTTATACAAAATAATAAAGTATATACCGAAAAGACAAAAGATCTAGTAATGAACAAGTGTATAACAGGAATTTTAAACCAAGACACAACCGAATGTAGATATTCAAAAACACATAAATCTTTTGAAACAAAATATGTTGAGCCTAATGTAATGTTAACTTGGAACTTACCTAAGACTATTTTAAATCAAAATTGTATAAACCGAGAAATAACAATAGAAAGTAATAATATTATAAAAGCATTAAATTGTTCAATTCAATTAGAAGAAATTTTGATCACAAGTACTATTTTAGATTACACACAAACTATTTATGTAAACAATAATGTAACTAAACTAGAGCCACTCTCATATATTCAAGCAAAAGAAATTGTACAACAACAAACTAAACATTACAATACATTCCAAATTATTACTTTAACAACACTTATAATTATCGTAATCATACTTATTTTATATTTTAGCTATAAGTATAAAAGCATACCACGAAAAATAATTGTTAAATATAAGAAACAAACAGAAACAATCCAACAATCAAATAATGTTCAATTAAACCCAATATCAAATGAAACCGCAAATATTGTACTCGAATCCGAGCCAACACTATACCCTAATATTACCGCCTGAGGACAGGCTAATTTTTTATGGATGGGGAAGTAACATACCATAAAAAAAACCTCTTTACGAGGTAAAAGTCTAGTGACGAAAACATTTTCTTGCCCCAAAATTTCTGATATCCAATTTTGTGACGAATAATATTAAGTTTTACACATACATTATTTAAAAAAAAAATTTTGCCCTCGGCACATTGCGCTAAATTCTTTATACCTAATAAACATTACTTTTTTGCGCAGTGACGAGTGACAAAATTTTTTTTTTAAATAATGTATGTGTAAAACTTAATATTATTCGTCACAAAATTGGATATCAGAAATTTTGGGGCAAGAAAATGTTTTCGTCACTAGACTTTTACCTCGTAAAGAGGTTTTTTTTATGGGATATCAGAAATTTTTGAATAAGACATTAGATATTTTGAAAACTTCAATATTTTTTGACAGTATAACTTGTCAGCCTTGTTTATTGTTTGTACAGCAAAAACAAACAGTCTACCAACACTGGCTCGTTTTACGAATCGCAAAATCTATCAGCACTCTCAAACTCTGGCTGCTATAACACTTTGTTGCTGCTGCCCTATTAAAATTCAAAGTAAAACGTATATCTTCAGTTAATAGGTTATATCTTCCAAACCTATCGATACATTTTTTTGTGTCATATATCAAAAAACGCGAAATTTTACAAACTAAAATATATTGAAAATTAAAAAAAATCGTTAGCGGCGTTTTCTCAAAAACCGCCAAAATGTGGCAAAAAATACCTTATTTCACCTGTAGCAATTTACCTGTGCTCTAAAGCAAAAAAGTGTACAGCTATGCTTAAAAGCCCTTTGAACTACCTTTTCAACGATATATAGATCACATCTGTAGCTTCTATCGTTTGGATGCTATAAGCGTTTCAATTTCAACGGTTTTTAGCGATTTCCCGCTAAACTAGCGATTTTTCGAAAAAGTCATAGAACAAACGTTTCTAGATTTTTGAGCGGGAACAAGTCCTCATTCAAACTTTTAAGCTAAATCATCGCTTTGATACACCACAACAAACAAAACAAACAAAAAACAGACTGACTTTTCATCTCATTTTCGAAAGGCGCCTTAATATTTCAAAATTAATTATCTTTTGAACCATTAGTCAGATTTTGATGATCGAGGTGTCATTCGACGCGTATTTTTAATTAGAATAATAAAAAATTCAAAAACAATTTAAAAAAGCTCCAACGGCCCCATTAGCTCCAATCATCCAAATTTTTCCCCTCCCACTTACACCTGTTTATCTCACGAGCCAGGTGAGTTTTCTAAAGTCTTAGTATGCACACTTGTAAGTCAAATTGATACCTTTCGATCGGTATATAACTCGACCTGATCGGACAGTCATAGCAAATTTTCCATTTTTCCTGTGTATATATGCTAGTCGCCTTCGCACCCTTCGTGCTGCTTTCGTCACTAGCGCGGACTGCCGTCCGCAGTGATGTAATGCACATAGCCACCTAAATATTCTCGCACATATTCCCCCTATCAAGTAATAAGATATCAATAAGAATAACAAGCTGGTGAAAATAACAATTCAAGCGCTCCCACGATCGAAACAGTTAATATAAACATCCGCTAGAATTGCTATTCCCACCAAGGGTCAAATCTGCCGACGCGGCACAAATCCAGGCTGTTGCTTAGCACCCAAATATTCGTCTTCTCAATAAGAGCGATCCCTAAGATCTCTCTCTGTTTATATTAGAGCGCAAAGCTCATCTCCAAAAGCTCACAGCCGAGGTTTGTTAAGCGACGTCAAATCATTTTACAATTAGTCTTGAATTATTCTCAAACTCCGATGTTCAACTCGCTTTAAGTTTTCTATTTAATAAAGTTATATTTTTTTATTAAGAAACCAGAGTGGAACTCGTTATTATATATATAGTATATCGAGCACACGATCATCACTCATATATCGCCCCTTTAACCACCCAGAGAGCTCTTTAGGTAGGTCAAGGTAGCATTTAAGCGATACATTAACTAAAATTAACACAAAAAAAAACCAATTCACTTTTACATTACATACCACATTACTCACACACATATATACATATACGTATTTAATTGGTTAACAATAATCTCACTGCGTTTTGACAGCAGCATTGTGTTGCAATCTGCATTTTAAAGAGTTGTTCCTCGTCTGTCTGTCCGATTGTTTGGTAACGATGTAAATATGTACATACCTGTAAAGAGAATTAAGCAAGTTTGTTAATTTTAGAAGATAAGAAATATGCCAATTATACTCACCTGAATCTGAGATGTCCGGTTAATTTATTAATGTAAGGGGGAGGGAGAAATATGGAGGCCAGCACATAAACAAATGGTCCATGGGTGACCACTTGTGGGAGATGGAGTCTAGGTGTCCATCTCAGGCAGGGAGGGTACGCCGGATCCGGAACCGGGAACCTGTTTGGACGAGAGGTGGATCAGTGTTGTAATTGTTGTATCGCGTTAAGTTTACTTACCGTGTTTATGTTTATTGCAGGTTCTTTTGGTTGTTTTGTCGATTGCTGTAGCATTTTTCCTGTAGTGTTGTAAAGTCAGTTTTGTTGCAGCTGTTTTGTGTATCGGAAAGTTATCGATTGCTATGAACTGCGGGCCAGGGATGGGACTCTACCTGAGAACCGATGAGCCAGCCGGCGCGGCCCGAAGAGAAACAAGCAGTTCGTAACAAGATATACGTTTTACTTTGAATTTTAATAGGGCAGCAGCAACAAAGTGTCATAGCAGCCAGAGTTTGAGAGTGCTGATAGATTTTGCGATTCTTAAAACGAGCCAGTGTTGCCAGACTGTTTTTTTTGCTGCACAAACAATAAGCAAGGCTAACAAGTTATACTGTCAAAAAATATTGAAGTTTTCAAAATATCTAATGTCTTATTCAAAAATTTCTGATATCCCATAAAAAAAACCTCTTTACGAGGTAAAAGTCTAGTGACGAAAACATTTTCTTGCCCAAAATTTCTGATATCCAATTTTGTGACGAATAATATTAAGTTTACACATACATTATTTAAAAAAAAAATTTTGTCACTCGTCACTGCGCAAAAAAGTAATATTTATTAGGTATGAAGAATTTAGCGGAATGTGCCGAGGGCAAAATTTTTTTTTTTAAATAATGTATGTGTAAACTTAATATTATTCGTCACAAAATTGGATATCAGAAATTTTGGGGCAAGAAAATGTTTTCGTCACTAGACTTTTACCTCGTAAAGAGGTTTTTTATGGGATATATATTGTTCAGCTAAGCGCTTACCCAGGCAGCGCCTCACAGCTGTTGACAAAACAACGATCGAACCGAGAGAGAGAGCGCAGCATAAATATGCATAATCCTCTCATTTGTCGCTTTACTTTGAAGCCTGTCCTCTTTGCTTTGGCACTGCTGCTGCATTCTGCAGTTTTTAGTATCGCATCGTATCGTTCGTTCTATTGTACAGCAAACGGCTAGAACTTTGTCTGCCGCCTTTGCACAAATCGAATTCGAATCGAAAAACTCAAAACTCTGTAAACATTTTTGCCAATAAATTGCCGCATTGTTAATTAACATAATTCTTTAATTGTGAATTTCGGGCGGTTCAAAATATTGGACAATTTGCCGGCTGTTTGTGCCAAGGGCCAGTGAAAAGGCTCACCCTGGCCGCTACATTTTTGGTGACCCCGACGTGATTACGTTTCATTTCGTGTCACGTTTGTTAAAAATTAATAAAACAATCAAATAAATATAATTTTTTGTTCGCTACATCGACTGCACACACATACATTCACATACACAGTGCACAGCCAACGCGCGCATACATACATACATAGTGCACAGTTTCTTATTGTCGGCTCTTTCATTCTCGCTAACTTCGTTCGCGCAAAACTCTTCATTTTTGTCTTCGATTTGAGTGTTAGCAAAACAATAGCTGAAATAAAGTCAGCCTTTAATCTCGCGCATGATCACTCGAAAAACTGGATTACAATGAAATCGGCAGCAAAGTGCGCGATGATTTTGATGAACTTGTGATTACGGCCGATGTTCGTGTTCGTGGTCAAATTCAGAAGCGTCAATCTAATCAGCCTCCTTGCTCTACATTTCGCCACGACGATACTACAGTGGAGCGCACAACCGTAGTTATGGCCAATCGTCCGCGAATCCCTGAATTAAAGCTGCCAACCTTTTCAAGCGGCTATTCGGAGTTTGCAAACTTTTTGTCGCTGTTCACAACAATCATCGACAATGATCCGGATCTAACAAGTAAAGAGAAACTCCAACATTTGCTATCTTGTGTACAAGGCCCTGCTTTAGATGCAATCAGTGCGTTGGAGATTTCTGACGAAAATTATTCTGTATCTTTGGATTTGTTAAAAAAACGGTTTCGTAACAAACGTCTCGTATTTCAGGCACACATCGGTGAGATTTTGGGGCTTGAGAGAGTGGAAGCGTCTTCTGCATTGTTGCTGCGTCGATTATCGGACAAGTTGAACGTCCACCTGCGCTCTTTGAAGTCGATGGGCAATTCGGAACAAATAGCTGAATCAATGATCGTGTACATGCTTCTTCAAAAGGTGGACAGCCTTACTCAATCGAAATGGGAAGGACATGTGAAATTGGGAGACATACCATCGTTGGACGATTTCACTTCATTTCTAGAGGCACGTTGCGAGCGTTTGGAGAGTGGAGAACATGCCAAGGCCACCTACGCGTCTGGCAAACAGGTTGGAAAAAGCAACAAAGCTAGTAACAATAAAAGTTCGTTGGTAACTCGACTAGTTCTATTTGTGGATTCTGTGGAGCTAATGGTCACGCCATATACAGGGTTGCCCATATTCGACGGACCCATCTGGCAACTCCATAACTTTTGACAGAGATGTCAGATCGCTTAATGACATACCGCGTTTGAAGCGTCAGTCCAAGCAGATTTTTACCATGGAACAATACACGCCACGCGAGCGCTCTGAAAAAGTTGAAATCAACAGAACAAGTCAATTGTGAAAACTCAACGTGCTTTCAAAAAAATTAAAAAATGTGAAAAGTGTGCCTTCTAAGAACACCATTAAGCGTTTATACGAAAAATTTTCGACTGGTGAGGCTCTTTCTAATCCGAAGAGGCCAAATAAAAGTCGACCAAGGCGATCGGCCGAGAATATCGCTGCCGTACGAGCCAGTGTTGAGAGGTCCCCAAGAACATCCCAAAAACGCCGTTCTCAGCAGTTGGGCATGATTTGACGCCGCCTGACTTCTTCTTGTGGGGATATTTGAAGTCAAAGGTTTACGTTAACAAGCCAAGGACCGTAGAAGAGCTCAAGGACAACATTCGTGAAGAAATAGCCGCTATTCCGGCCGAAATGTTGGCGAAAACGATGGAAAATGCTGCAAAAAGGGCACAATACGCCATCAACGCCAGAGGCGGCCATTTGAGAGATATCATATTCAAAAATTGATGTAAACAAATCTACTTGGAACAAATTAAATGATTAAGATTGCCAACCGCCAAATTTTTATTTTTTTCCTTGATTTTTTAAAAATAAACATGGGTCCGTCGAATATGGGCAACCTGTAAACTCCTGTAAACTTTTTGGAAATCTGTCACCTTCACTTCGATTAAAAGAGGCAAAGAAACTTGATCTATGTCTCAATTGTTTGAGGAAAGGCCATCAGGTGCGAGCATGCAAGTCCAGTGGTTGCCGTTCATGTGGCATGAAGCATCACACATTGCTTCACTTCAACAGTTCCACCACTTCAGCGCCACAAGTGGCGCATTCGTCTCAACTTGTACCACAGACGCTCCTACCAGCAGCTCCGCCAACATCTAGCGCTCTCATTGCCCAAAATCTCAACCACGATGTCGTGCTCCTGGCAACAGTAGTCATATTGGTCAAGAATCAAGCTGGATCCCTAATACCGTGTCGAGCACTATTAGACTCAGGATCGCAAGTTCATCTCGTCACTTCAGGATTCGCACAGCAGCTACAGTTAAAAAAGACCAAATCAACAACTTCGATTTCAGGAATTGGCGACTCGTCTTTTGTTTCAGAAGGCTATAACGTTAGTCTTAGCCTGCACTCACAAGCAATGGATTATGAAGCAAACATAGACGCCTTAGTTGCTCCTAGAATCACCGATCATCAACCCAGCTTTTCCGTTGATACCTCAGACTGGAACATTCCAAAAAACATACGCTTAGCCGATCCTCAATTCTTCAGGCCTCAGCATATTGACCTTCTTATCGGTGCTAGCTTATTTTTCGACCTCTTTTCAGTTAGCCAAATCAAATTGGGACCAGGATTACCTTTGCTGCAAAAAACTCGATTCGGCTGGAGGCGGTCACCAGTCTGGCAACAAGACATTGGTCGCAACTCAATGCTTGTCGCATGCCGACCAAGAGGAGAACGAGAGAACGGATATGTTGCTGAAACGTTTCTGGGAAATTGAAGGCTGCAGTTCATCGTCAGAGAAGATCAAGCAGGAAGACATCGATTGTGAAAGGCATTTCAAATCTCACTTCTCACGCTTAGCATCGGGAGAATATTCGGTCAAGCTGCCGCTCAAGCGAAACTCAGATGTATTGGGTGATTCGTACACTCAGGCGTTTCGGCGATTTCTCAATCTGGAAAGGAGACTGGATCGTCACCCTCAGCTGAAGGCACAGTATTTGGCATTTATCAAGGAATATCGAGATTTGGCTCACATGTCATTGGTGGGACTCGAATCTAAAAACAGATGCCAATACTATTTGCCGCATCATTGTGTCCTAAAGGAGGACAGCACAACCACGATGCTCCGAGTCGTATTCGACGGCTCAGCATCAACATCGACTGGATTTTCACTTAATGACATCCTCATGACAGGACCAACCATTCAAGCAAAGCTTTTGCACACTTTGCTTCGTTTTCGGACCTTTCGGGTTGCGCTGACCGGTGACATTTGCAAAATGTATCGGTGCGTGCGCATAGCTGAACCGGATAGCTATTTGCAATGCATCCTATGGAGGGATTCGCCTCAGGATGAGATGCAGATATACAGACTTGGTACAGTGACGTACGGAACGTGGCCTGCCGCCTTTCTTGCAATCAGATGTATGCATCAGTTGGCTGAGGACGAGCAATCATCATTTCCAATCGGCTCAGTCATTCTTAGACGCGACTTTTACGTTGACGATCTAATGACTGGCGGTTGATCAATGGAGGAAGTTGCTGAAATCATGAGGCAGACATCAGGATTATTGGCAAAGGGCAACTTTTAGATC
Source organism: Drosophila suboccidentalis (assembly GCA_037043435.1). Lineage (NCBI taxonomy): Eukaryota > Metazoa > Arthropoda > Insecta > Diptera > Drosophilidae > Drosophila > Drosophila suboccidentalis. The sequence continues at coordinate 42,338 of JBAMBK010001028.1, forward strand.
AGAAAGTGGTGCTCCAACGTTCCAGGTCTGCTGCATGGAGTTCCTAGTCAGGATAAGGAGAAGCTTCTAAAGTTCCATGATGGAACTGACTGCACAAAAACACTTGGCTTATCCTGGGATCCTGCTTCAGATGATTTTCTCTTCTCCGTTCTGCCCAAGCAGTTATCTTCAAACCCAACAAAGCGCTCCCTGTTGTCTACAATTGCCCGCTTCTATGACCCACTTGGTTTAATTGGACCTGTCATAACAAAGGCGAAAATGTTTCTGCAGCTTTTGTGGAAAGAGCAGCTGCATTGGGATGAAAGCTTGCCATCCTCTCTAGCAACAGCCTGGCTCCTGTACTGCGAAAATTTATCAAGCTCTCAACGTTTCGTTTTTCCACGTTTAGCTCTACTTCCAGATTCTGAAGTGGAGGTCCATGGCTTCTGCGATGCCACGCATATGGAGCATGCATTTACGTCTCATCGAATAAAAAGGGGTCAAGGACTGTGCACCTACTGTGCTCTAGATCTCGTGTGGCACCTCTGAAGACACTCACAGTCCCAAAACTGGAGCTTTGTGGTGCTGAGTTACTCGCCAGCCTTTCTAACCGAGGACAAAGACACGTGGCCATCCCCAGCTGTTATGAAAGCGCCATTACCAGAGCTGCGCAAACGAGTTCTACTTGCAGTTTGCCCGTTCGTGGACATAACAGAAGGGCACAAATTCGCTAATTCCTTCTACAAATTGCAACGGATGTTCGGATACGTTTTCAAGTTTCAGCAGCGGATCAGATCGTGTGGGCTATGCGTAGCGGATATTACTGGAGGTACCCGGATGCTCATTCGTTCTATTCAGCAAGCATGTTTGTGGTCTGACTACAAGCCTGTCAACGACAACGGGCGTGCACCTTTGTCCAGCTCTATATCTTCGCTTGATCCATTTGTTGACGAGTTTGGAATTCTGCGCGTCGGTGGAAGGCTTAGAAACTCATCCCTTGACTTCAATGCTCGTCATCCGATCATACTTCCAAGGAGACATCCTGTGACTATTGCAATGATAGTGCACTTTCATGAGCGGAATCTGCATGCCGGACCCCGAGCTCTACTTGCGCTCATTCGACATCAATATTGGCCGATTGGCGGACGCAAAACAGTGGCAAGCGTTGTCAACAAATGCATCAGATGTTGTAGAGCCAAGCCGCGCCTGTTGCAACACATCATGGCTGACCTGCCAAGAGAAAGGGTGGACGACTCATCGTATACTTTCATGATAACTGGCGTGGATTTTTGCGGCCCTTTCTATTATAAAAGCGAAGTTCGCACCCGGCCGCCAATCAAATGTTATATTTGTGTATTCATTTGTTTCGCAACAAAGGCTGTGCATTTGGAGCTGGTGCAGGATTTGTCGACTTCGGCTTTCATCAGCGCTCTTCAACGTTTCATATTCACCAGATGTCGTCCAAGGGAGATCTGGTCTGACAACGCGACAAATTTCGTAGGCGCGAACAACGAGCTGAAGCAACTTAAGAAGCTATTTTTGAGCGATAAGCATCAGGCGGAAATAAAGGAATTTTGTCTGGCGGATCAAATCGATTGGCGTTTCATCCCACCACGCTCACCACACTTTGGCGGACTTTGGGAGGCCGCAGTCAAAACGGCAAAGCATCATTTCTATCGTTCGGCTGCCAGTTTTGTCCTTAGCTTTGATGACTTGCGTACCCTTGTTTGTCACATCACTGCAATCATTAACTCACGCCCATTACTCCCCATTACAGAGCATCCAGATGACATTGACGTGCTGACGCCAGCTCATTTTTTGGGTACGGCACCGCAGAAGTCTCTTGCAGTGCCTGATGTTACTGGCCTAAACTTCAACCGTCTGGATCGTTGGCAGCGAGTATCCTATCTTCAACAGACTTTCTGGTCGCGCTGGAAAGAGGAGTACTTAACTCTTCTGCAGGAGAGATCAAAGTGGAGATCTGAGCAGCCCTCTCTTACCGTTGGTGACGTAGTTCTAGTCAAGAACGAGAATCTGCCCCCACTCAGTTGGCCACTGGCAAGAGTGACCAAATTAATCACCGGAGCGGATGGCGTCGCGAGGGTCGCAGAGCTCAAAACTGCAACCGGGGCTACTACAAGAGCTGTTGCCAAGCTGTGTTTGCTGCCGAAGAATGATGTTGAAGGACCGTGCCCTCCAACGGGGGGAATATGTTCAGCTAAGCGCTTACCCAGGCAGCGCCTCACAGCTGTTGACAAAACAACGATCGAACCGAGAGAGAGAGCGCAGCATAAAGATGCATAATCCTCTCATTTGTCGCTTTACTTTGAAGCCTGTGCTCTTTGCTTTGGCACTGCTGCTGCGTTCTGCAGTTTTTAGTATCGCATCGTATCGTTCGGCTAGAACTTTGTCTGCCGCCTTTGCACAAATCGAATTCGAATCGAAAAACTCAAAACTCTGTAAACATTTTTGACAATAAATTGCCGCATTGTTAATTAACATAATTGAAGCAACCTCAGTTTCTTTAACTGTGAGTTTCGGGCAATTCAAAATATTGGACAATTTGCCGGCTGTTTGTGCCAAGTGCCAGTGAAAAGGCTCACCCTGGCCGCTACATATATATTTCATCAAACATACCGACGCACACTGGGGTGAGAGACCCCAAAAGTGACGATTAATTCAACCGTCCAAAAATTGGACCATGCTATAATTTTGTATTTTGTATTTGGTCAATAAAAGTACAAATCATTAAGTTTTGGATATTCCGTAGAGTATTTTTTTTTTTTTAAATTATTTTATTTCAGCCAATTTTCCTAATATTCGGTTTTTTCACAACGAAAATTTGAATTCCATTATTTTTAACGCTGAAATTTTCCCCAATCTATTATATATCCATGTAGACTATATCCATGAAGAGTAATAAGAGTCGGCGGACTATATAATATATCTGCTATAGAAACAACGTTCTTAAAATGCATGAAAATCTTTTTTCTTTGAAATAAAACAGGATCATTTATAATTCAAAGTTTATTAATAAAAACAAATATTATAAATAAATAAAAAAAAATGTAAATAATATATACATTAATCGGACTCGATATCATTTTCGCTTTCTTCACTTTGGTTGTCGCTTTCATTAATTTCTGAAGCTTTTAAAAGGGACAAAGTTTCTTTTGGAAATGTGTGAAATTTTTTTTTTCGCTAACATCGACGTGAAACACAATTAAAAGCGTAATGTTTATTAAAATTTTAAGAAACATATATATTATATCTAATGACGTGGATCACCATAAGACGTTCACTGTTAATAAGAGTACATTAGTACATACGCTTTACTTCGCTTTCCATTTCTCCGTAAGCTAACAGCTTACAGCTGACCGAAACAGGTGACCAACATTTGACACTCAAAAATATAAAAACAACTCTGTTTTGTGATTTACTGCGCAACTTTGAATTCAAATAACTCTCTTGGGGCAAAACGGGGCGCAAAAAATTTAAATAATATATACATTAATCCGACTCGATATCATTTTCGCTTTCTTCACTTTGGTTGTCGCTTTTATTTATTTTTTGAAGCTTTTAAAAGGGACAAAGTTTTTATTTTCGCAACTTCGACGTGAAACACAATTAAAAGCGTAATATTTATTACAATCTTTAGAAACACATATATTATATCTAATGACTCGGATCTAGAGATGGGCACGGGCCTCCTTCTCAAGGCCCGGCCCGGCCTTGGCCCGAAATATATCTTTCAGGCCCGGTCCAGGATCGGCCCGGTCAAATTTTCAGGAGGCCCGGACCGGCCCGAGCCCGTCCCGATATTACTATATAAAAGGTTTTTCTTTTAAATTATTATTTCTTTATTTCTTTTTTTTTGGATACTAATTTTATTTTTGATCCATTTTTGCAAGCAGAGTCTTAAACTTTTTCTTTGCTCTTTTTTCTGCGTACCATAAGAAATTTCATTACAGAAATTTTGTCATCAAGCGATTTGAAAAGTATGTATCGTAAAGTATGTATGTATATAATCGTGACTTTTCGGGCCTACCGGGCTTCGGGCTTTACTTAGGCCCGGGCCCGCACGAAAAAAAGCCCGTTTCCGATATTTATGCACGAAGCCCGTTGATTTTTTAAAGAGGCCCGCTGGACACGAAGCCCGGCCCAACCCGTGCCCATCTCTACTCGGATCACCATAAGACGTTCACTGTTAATAAGAGTACACTAGTACATACGCTTTACTTCGCTTTCCATTTCTCCGTAAGCTAACAGCTTACAGCTGACCGAAACAGCTGACCAACATTTGACACTCAAAAATATAAAAACAACTGTTTTGTGATTTGCCGCGCAGCTTTGAATTCAAATAACTCTCTTGGGGCAAAACGGGGCGCAAAACCCCTTGGTGGACACTTAGGTAGATATGTTACACATTTAATAAAGAAAAAATGGTTACGTTTGCTTACGTTTGAATTAACTTTTGCTTATCTAAAGATAAAAAAAACGTCTATTTTCACAGGTACTTTTTATTTTAATTTTTTACCCTATGTTTACTAAAAATTGTCAATTCAAAAAAATGTAAGAAATTTGTTAAGGATTTAAATTTATTGTTTCCATTTTCAAAAATTCATTTTTGTATTTTTTTTACGTGAAATTCGTCATCAAAAGTGACAAAAAAAATATAAATTTTTCGTATTTCGAAAAACGAAAACACAAAGTTTCAACTTTGGCGTCACATAACAGGGTTTCTATTAGACATAGGGCCATAATTTTTTCACTGTCTAATGCAGGATTTTGTCTACTTTCACCACATATTGATTTGATTCCGCAACTCCAAAATTTGTGTTTTGAATTTATCGTCACTTTTGGGGTCTTTCACCCCAGTGTGCGACGCATTAATATCAGCTGTTTAGTGGCAGAAATAGTGCATAAAATCGCTCAATATAAAACACACATACACATACACGTATGTGCATAAGTTTCCATACCGGCGTTGTTGCTTTTGTTTTGACCTGCTTTTCGCAACGAGCATAACACTGTGTTACAAAAAAAAATCAAAACGAAACTTCTGGGATGGGACATAGCGTAGGTTGTAGGTATAGATAAATACATTTTTTTTGCATACTAGAATTTTTTGGTGCACATCGAAATTTTGAATAACGGTACAAAAACCGTTTTTTCGTACTTGCACTCACTCATGCGTCCATAGCTTCGTCAAATATCCACCGATTTTCATTTTCTTACCAGTTTTAGATAGAAGAAACTTAGGTCTTTAAACGTGCCATACATGACTTAACAGGTTTCATTTCCTATATTGGAGTATTTTCTATGTTAACAAATTTTTTGTGTGTTTTTTTTACATTTTTTGACTTTGGTGTTGTTTTTGAACACTATTTTATTAGAAACCCCTTAGATTTGTAATTTTATTTAAAAAGAACACATTATCACGAGTAAAACGTGTGTCCATTTTCTAAAATCGGACAATAATTCGCCAAGCTATAATAGATTTTCTGAAACAGAATTGCTCAAAATGGTGGTATTTGCGACATTATTGCGCCATTTCCCCATCCCCTCATATTCCATTTGTAGTTGCGTCGTTAGCAAAGTAGCTAGCAAACGAGTTTTTTTCCATGACTTATTTTCTAAAAAAATTAATAACTCAGCTAAATATCACTCGATTTTAATAAACTAAAAAGCAGAAGACGTAAAATTAAATGTGTTTTGAAACTACATACCAAAAAGTAGTTGCTTTCTACAATTTAACTTATTAATTTACGTTCAAAGTTGGGTAATGTCGCAAAAAACTTAAAAAATTCATATATTTTTACATGTAGCTCCCTCAATATTTATCCGATATTGCAGTGTAATACACCGATAGAAAGGTGTTACTTTTCACTTTCCAACGACGTTTTATTGTAAGACGCATAGTTTAGGACATAGAATTTTTAGACTCCATCAACCTCGAAAAAACGGTTTTTGTACCGTTATTCAAAATTTCGATGTGCAACAAAAAATTCTAGTATGCCACAAAATTATATTTAACTATATCTACAACCTACGCTATGTCGCATCCCAGAAGTTTTTGGACTGTCACACAGTGTAATCATTTCCATCGAAATAATCTTAATTGTACATGGCAAGAGAAAAAACCAAGAAAGATAAAATCATTTGTCCTGAAAAGTAATTTGCATAAATTTTGTTAAGTGCTGCATATGTACGTATGTATGTATATACCCACTGAACCAAAAGCTCGTTAAAAATATCGCTAACGATACTTATGCGAAACATCAACGTGCAAAACTATCGAGAAAACACTCGCAAACGATCCGCAAAGTAATCACCCGTCGCTCAGTTTGTGGCAGAGAAAGTTTCGTTCTCGATAGCTCGCAGAAGATTCGTTTGCGAGCCTTCTTCGATAGTGTTTGCGAGCCTTTTTCGATATCTTTTGCGACTCACTTTGCGTTAATATCATTTTTTCCCTATTCATATATCATATTCAAGCTCGAATGCGATTCTAAATCGACATACATATGTACATAAATACTACACTGTCATTTGCGGAAAAATTTTTATAAACAGAGAGAAAGTGAAGAGGCTGATAATTGTGCGATCGAGTGTTTGTATATTTAAACATATGTATGTATGCTTTACTTATATTGCTTTACTTTATACAGCTGTGAACAACACATACACACATACATACGTCATCATTGGGCCCAACGATCATCGTAAGAGAGTTAACAGCGGAGTGAGTAACAAACACAAAAAAAAAGTAAATTAAAGCAAAACAAAACATAAAGTAATGTAAAGTAAATTTAAATCTGCATATGCGTATATCAGTGGTCGGCACCAACACAGTCATATCCCTCTAGTCCAGCTGGCGCAGTAATTGTCTTTACGTCGATTCTGAATTGCTTCTTTTTCGGCGATGCGTCGTGTCGAAAATGATTGTTGCCGAATGCTTGACAGATAGAGATAGAGAGAGTCGGACTCTCTCACTTTTTTTCATGAGAGAACGTATGCAAGGAATAGAAAAGTAATTGAAAATAAGGGTATATCAATCTTTGAACACCCTAGCAGCAAAATATTTCACGACATGTCAGTGGAATGCATTGTAATGAGCACTTATTATTAAAATTACAATTAATGAATAAAATAAACAAATATTCTATAGTTTGGTGAAATTAATTCTTAAGAAAAAAATATTTTTACTGTAAAATATTTTCGATTTTGGGAAGAGTATTCAAACGTCGCGCAGTGAAAGAGTGTGACGCGTGCCAAGTTCAAAGAGAATCGAAAGTGCAACAAAAAATGCGTGTTTTAATCGATTGTTATGCTTTGACTTTTTCTGTTTGCCTTTGTCTTGTTTCGGCTGACATCTGGCACGCGTGTTTTTACATCGAGCGGTGACAATTTAAGTGAAATTAATTGTGTGAATAAAAGTGGTTATTTAATTTGTTGTTAATAAGCAAAAGTGTTAATATTAAAATAAATAATATGGTTGGAGAACGGCAAATGCGGCGCTTGAAAGCAGCAGAAAGGGAGCGTTTGCAAAATTTATTGTGCATAGGAAATGAAGTGGAGCAGCCCGGGGCGCATGAAGTGCGCGCGCTCGATTTGGCTTTGCCCGATGAGAGTGCGCATGAAATGCAAGATAGAATGGACGTTGACTTACTGGACATTAGATTAGATGAAAATAAAATTAGTTTGACCGAGAAGTTGCGCAATTGGTTTTTAAAGTATAAACCCAGACGCGATTGCACCATTGAATTAATTAATATTCTACGTGGTGAAAATTTAAATGTGGGCGCTTTTTACAAGTTTGCCTCTGATTCAAAGCCCGAAATATCCAACATTAATGGGGGATCTTATTTAAATGTGGGGTTAAAAAATCAATTAGTTAAAATAAACGAAGGAATAAAATTGCCAAGCAGCTTGAGCTTAGACATCAATATTGATGGATTACCATTATTTAATAGTTCTAAGGCTCAACTGTGGCCAATTTTAATTCGTATAAATAATGTTGGAAGTGTGCCAGTTTTTCCGGTCGGTGTTTTCTTAGGTAAAAGTAAGCCGGGAAATTGTAATGAGTTTCTTAGCGACTTCTGCACAGAGTTGGGTGAAGTTATGAATAGCGGTGTAATAGTTGACGGAAGAAAGGTTTTTGTTAGACTTCGAGCAATAGTGTGTGATGCGCCGGCTAGAGCTTTTATTAGTGGTACTCCGGGTCATACGTCTCGCCATGGTTGTGCGAAATGTACACAGGTAGCCAAAAAAATCAATTCGACATTAACGTACAGTACAGAGTCGGGGGTTTTATTGACGGACGCCGATTTTACGAACAGGACATTCCCCGGCCATCACAGTAAGGAATATTTATCGCAAAAGTGCGCCTTAGAAAAGATTAGTGTTTGTATGGTAACTCAGATACCCTTAGATTGCATGCACCTAGTTGAACTAGGAGTCATGAGAAAATATTTGAATCGACTTCAGAACAATTTGGTTAAGAAGAAGTTGTCCGATCTGCAAAAAAATAATGTTTCACGTAAATTAATATTTATGCGGAGCCATGTGCCGAAGGAGTTTGTCCGCAAACCGCGAGCATTAAATGAACTGCCGCATTGGAAAGCGACTGAGTTCCGCCAATTTCTGCTGTATACTGGCATTGTCGCTTTGCAAGACGAAGTTGATGATGACCAGTACTATGTATTTTTATTGTTACACTGTGCTTACAGATTACTTTGTAATCCACAGCAACGCGATGCGAATTTGGAAACTTCTCAGCAAATGCTTAATCTGTTTGTTGAGAATTTTCCAAAGATTTTCGGCGATGACAGTGTATCATATAATGTACATAGCCTATTGCATGTTAGCGAAACAGTTCAACAGATCGGGGATCCGATTTCTGGTTCCGCATATGGATTCGAAAATTATTTGCAAGTTCTTAAAAATTCCGTCAGAAAGCCATCAAAAATTCTAGAGCAGATTCATAGAAAAATAGTTCAGGAAAACTTTATAGCCCCGACTATAAGTGAAATTCCTATAATAAAGGGCAAAAAATGTATTTTTAGAGAATTAGTTTTGACTTCCGATTCCCCTAATAATTATTGTTACATTAAGAAAAATATCCCTATTTCAATTGAGTCCTTTTCATATAATTCTGAAACTGCTCTTATAATTGGTCGGAAATTCAAAGATTTAAGTCCCTTCTTTGGCGACCCAATAAATTCCCTAAGTTTGGGGATTTATTTTGCAAAAAAGGATTCATTAGGTGAAGTCGAATCATTTAAATTCTCTGACTTTGAGTCTAAGGCTGTCGGGTTACCACACAAGGGGGGATTGTTGCTTATGCCGCTTCTTCACTGTTATTCAATTTAATAAACTAACAATTTTGCTTTTAATACAATTAATTCTCCACCTTTATATAAAATTTATTTATACTAATATGTTATTCCTAATAGAAAAAATGCCTAGCCCAATTAAACGTTTTGCTCCAACTCCACTGCGTAAGTATATTAAAAACCATTTAATTATCTAATTTAATTCACAATATTTTTTCCAATTCATTCAATACAGAAGAAAATATTCCACCCAATGGCATGAGTACGGACCAAAAAATCGATGCGTTGATTGGTAATTATAAAAAATTATTTACACATTTTTTACATTATTAATATATTTTTTATTTTTCGAGAACTGGTAAAAAAACAAGAAGAACAACATCAACATCAAATCAAGCTACTGGCCGACCAGATAGCAAATCAAACTGTGCTGATTCGGCAGCTTATATCTGAGAAGAGCAATTCCGAGGAGCTGTCCAATATATTTCCTCTGGAAAAAGAGGAGGATTTGCTGAGGCTGGAGGAAGCAATAAGCCCAGAAACAAAAATTAAATATGTAAGTTAAGCAGCTAGAATGCAATTGATATACATATATTCTTATAAGTTTTGTATTTTTGTTTCGCAGGTGACAGCAATGAAGGAAATTCTTGCTCCCGTGGGCATCAAAAAGGGATTACCACGTATACTTTCGGAGGCAATTGTTGAGAAATACAACATACATGGAGTTAAGCAAAAGAAAAGGACTCGAAAAAATCGTTGCCCAAATTTTACCGTGCTCTTCTTGGGAATATATTTAAGAAATAATGTTAAACAAATTTATAAATTTTATTCCTATTTCTTTATATTATTCCAGACTCAATTCCGGACTCCGCAAGTGGCGATGTGGAGGAGGAGCTGCGCCTCGCTCTTATGGTACAAAAGAAAACTTTCCATAAGAAACAATACCTAAAGCGGAAGGCGGACTTACAAGAAAATAACAATACTGATAATAATATGTAAATATATCTGAATACCTAATATTAATAATTAAAATAATAATGTTCAAAATACTAATAATTATAATAGTAATGTATATAATACGAAAACCGAGGATCAATATGTAAAATAATAATGTTCAAAATACTAATAATTATAATAGTAATGTATATAATACGAAAACCTAATATTAATATGTAAAATAATAATGTTCATAATACTAATAATTAATAATAATAATTATAATAGTAATGTATATAACGACGAGGACTTTAACGATGAAGACTTAAGCGCGTTTCCCCTGATCCATTACACTTGGTTTTCTTTACTGCAGCGAAGCGAGTCTCTCACGTCTATTCTCCTTCACTTATTTTCACATAAGAGGACGAAACTTCGAGAGCCACGCACGATGACAAGACACGAACTGTCATCCCACTCAGTACAACCCTGTTCTCACAATACTGATATCATTCCACTCAAATAACAGTAATATTAATAACACCAATACTGTTCGATAAACATCGGTAAGGCGCACAATTCAAGCTATCCTAACAACAATATCTCCGACACGGCCATCCTGACGATCTACACGTCCTCGTGTAGGGTATCTCACTAGCCATCACAAAATACTCAAAGCTTAAATTTCCTTCTGCGTAATACAAATTGTCTTTATCGATTCTCTTCAACTTCAATTCTCTTTTCTTTTCACATTTTTGTTTTTCAAACAAATCAAATTTTTTTTTTAACACACCATGCCATATAAGGACCAGGTACCACAATGAGGCGTTATCGACATTTCCTTCTGCGCAATACAAATTGTCATTCTCACTGTCTCTTTCAACAGTGTCTCATTCTCTACTGTCTCTTTCAACAGTGTCGTCTTTCTACACACATCAACTGTCTCTTTAACACACCAGTGTCTCTCTCTACGGACTCAGGTACCACACAGAGGCGCATTCTCGACTGTCTCGTACAACAGTGTCACTCATCTCTACTGTCTCTTTCAACAGTGTCTCATTCTCTACTGTCTCTTACAACAGTGTCTCTTTCTCACTCATTACTGTCTCTTTCAACAGTGTCTCTATCTCACTCATTACTGTCTCTTTCAACAGTGTTTCTCTCATTCATCTACTGTCTCTTTCAACAGTGTCTCTCTCATTCATCTACTGTCTCTTTCAACAGTGTCTCTCTCACTCATTACTGTCTCTTTCAACAGTGTCTCATTCTCTACTGTCTCTTTCAACAGTGCTCTCTCTCACTCGCTACCGTCTCCGTCGATATCCAGTGTCACATTCGCTACCTGTCCCATCTCAGCAGTGTCTCTCTCACACATTGACTGACGACATTTACAAATTCACTGTCTCAGTCTCTACTGTCTCTTTCAACAGAAAATGTCTCGATCGCCCTCATTACTGTCTCTGTTACTAACAGTAGTCTCTCTGCAACTGTCTCAATCAAAACTAAGCTGATGTCTCTCATTCGCTGCCGTCTCCGTCGAAAAAAAACAACACCGACACTAAATGGTACCTGCCCATCTGGCATTTTGGTTTTTATCAAAGCATTAAGCGTAAAAGTCATGAGGCACATCTAGCCACTACTTGGTGAAGGCATCAATTTGCACAGTCACAAATTCCTTGCGATCGCTTTTACCACGTAATCTGCCTGATAATACCCATGGTCCTCTAAACTGTGCCATCGGAATACTTAGTCTCATGTCAATCTCTGCTGTGAGACACAGCAAAACAACATTCAACTGATGAAGATTTGAGCGACTCTGCAAGCCTATACGGACCTCAACAAACTTACGAAAATATATCGATATTTCGCATTAAGCGTAAACCAGTATGATGCAATTCGACACACTTGGTGACGTGCATCAAGTTGCACAGGTCGACATATTCCATGCCAGTCACTTCATACCCACGGTAATCATGCCTGATATATAGTGTGCCACGGAAAAATAAAAAGGTTCAATGTTAAACGAAATACGATACAAAATATTACACCATTACGAGATACTACATCAGAGAGTACCCTAACGCTAGGATTCCTTGCCAATTAGGTACTTCGTTAAAACATTTTCGACAAACTATTTCCATCAATAAACACGCTACTTTAAATTTGCCATGAGCGATACAACATTATTTGCAATAAGCAAAAACAATATTTGTAATTTGTTTTTCACGAACTAATTTGCCATACTTCCCTTAATTAGTGAACAATCAGATCCAGAAAAGTAATTGGAAACTTCTCACCTCGTTGTCACATGTGATTTTTGAGTTCGGGCACCACACACAACTCGACTCGCATTTCTCCAAACATATTACTGCTGCAACACGTCACAAAATGGCTTCGCAAAAAAAATAGGTCACGAGATTCAGATCCCACTTCTGATAACGACGAGGACTTTAACGATGAAGACTTAGGCGCCGAGTTCCCTTGATCCATTACACTTGGTTTTCTTTACTGCAGCGAGGCGAGTCTCTCACGTCTATTCTGTCTCTCACGTCTATTCTCCTTCACTTATTTTCACATAAGAGGACGAAACTTCGAGAGCCACGCACGATGACAAGACACGAACTGTCATCCCACTCAGTACAACCCTGTTCTCACAATACTGATATCATTCCACTCAAATAACAGTAATATTAATAACACCAATACTGTTCGATAAACATCGGTAAGGCGCACAATTCAAGCTATCCTAACAACAATATCTCCGACATATATAATACTAAAACCTAATATTAATAATGTAAAATAATAATGTGCAAAATACTAATAATTATAATAGTAATGTATAAAATACTAATAACCTAAATATTAATATGTAAAATAATAATGATTCAATAATACTATATAATTATCAATAGTAATGTATAATATATACGTAACACCTAATATTAATATGTAATAATACATAATGAGTATAATAATACATATTAATAATATATAATAATAATATATTAATATATCAGGGGAATTAAAAATGTGATTAATAGTAACATATAATGTCGATTCAATGTAATAATAATGTGATGTAACACTAATAATATTAATAATACATAATAATATAAACAATCAATAATGTATAATGTTAATAATTAATAATCAGGGGAATTAAAAATGTGATTAATAGTAACAATTAATGTGATTCAATGTAATAATAATGTCATTAACAGTAATACATTAATAGTGAATAAATTTCATCAATATGCATGATGGGCGGTAATGGGATCATAAAGAGAAGCATCTCTCAATGCATTAGAAAGAAGCGAACCAGTAATCGATAATATCCTATCTGCATTCCAATAGAAGCGAACCAGAATCGATAATATCGCATCTCGGCGGTCCAAAGAAGCGAACCAGAATCGAGAAGCATCGCTCTCAATGCATTCCAAAGAGAGCGAACGGCAGAATCGATAATATCGCTCTCTGCATTCCAAAGAAGCGAACCAGAATCGATAATATCGCTCTCTGCATACCAAAGTAGCGAACGAGCGTCACTTATGTTCCCTCCCTGCATGCCAAAGAAGCGAACGAGCGTCACTTATGTTCCCTCCCTGCATACTATTGGGTCGAACGAGAATCGGTTATGTCCCTTCCCTGCATACCATTGCAGCAATCTAGAATGCATTCAAAGGCATTGACGGCTTTAGCGGACATCGCCTTGAAAAATACGTCAATCGAACACATTGTGAGGGTATCAAGCGAGAATCGACGGCAGTCACCAAATCGTCGACGAAACGTTGATTCAGAATCGATCCGCTGTACTAGAGGGATGCTTGCATTGCGTTAGTGTGCATTTTTGTTCGCCTAACAGCGGAATAACAGCGACGTTAACAGAAGCAAATCGTAGCAGTGTGTCGTACGTGAGTGTACATGAGCGGCAGCGCAGTAGCTACGCAAGTCTCCTATGCCTACGGGATAGGGCCGTGCCGAGCCCTGGCGTATATGCATACATATGTAAATGTGTGTTTAACTTAACAAATTTGCATACATATTTACATATACCGTTTCATTTTTTCTGCATACTTTTCGGCATACACAATAAATATGTTTAACATATAATTTAAACACTCATCAGCTGTTGAAACGTTGCCACATTTTTTCCTCTTTCTCTTGTTATAATTTTCGGTAACGGTCCAAGCTATGCGTCACACCTCCAAAAAAAAAAAAAATCCAAAATTAGAGCCTGATTTATGATGAATTTAGGTGTAAACATTTTTTCCGGGTCTCTTATAGTTTTTTTTTTTTAAATTGTTTGATTTTTTAATAAAAATGAGTTATTTTTTTGTTCTTTTTTTGCAAAATGAACTATTTGAATGTTCTTTTGAGTTTTGCAGGGTTGATTTGAGCTTTGCATGGTTCTTTTTTTTCGATTTTATGTAACGTTTACCAACACTACTTTCATCCTCATGTAATTTTTGGCGTGTTTTCCAACATCGTTTTTAACGGGATCCGTACGTAATTTTTATTTGCGTTAATTTAATAAAATAATAAAATTTTAATAAAATCGATTTTAAATCGATTTAAATCGATTTTTTCGTTGGTGGAGTAAAAATCGATTTTGTTATTTTAAAAATCGATTTTTTTTAAGAGGACCAGTCCACTATGGTAAAAAAACCGTATATTTTGGCATAAACTCTAAATATAAAGATAGAGACTTGAAATTTGGCATAACCTTTAGTTAGACTAATTTAGAATTTTGAATTTTTTTTTTCGGATTTGGACCACGCCTTTATCTCCCCCGCCCACATTCGACTATGCAATAAATGGTAAAATATTTATATTAAATCTAAATATATAGCTAGAGGCTTAAAATTTGACACGAAGCTTAGTTATAATATTAAAAAATATGTAATTTGTTTTGTTTTTCAATTGGACCTTGTCTTCATCCCAACCTTCCTCCCCGACTAAGAAAATAAGTAAAAAAAATTATTTCAAGCTTAAACTTAAATCAATTTATTTTTAACTTTGCCTGTTTGCTGATTAGACTTAAATAGAATTTACAATTTAGTTTGTTTTTAAATTTGACCATGTTTTCACCTCGCTCTCTATCTAAATCTGAGAAAAATCCGATTTTTCAGCCAAAATTCACACCTACAACATGCGATTTTTCACGAAAAGGAACAAAATCGAACAAAACGGATTATTCACATCTGATTCTATATGGTTAAGTTAATAACGTTTACTCAAAACTCTCGTACTGTTTTGTGATGTACTAAAGTAAAGCTTAACGGAACAGGAACACATTTGTTAGTTTTTAGCTAAAAATACACATGAACAACACATTAGACCATTGCACAATAAACCACAAATACTAAAAATCTTTGCTACTAGCGTTTTTTAAATACCTTTATGAACTTTGTTCATATTTATAATTTTTTGTAATGCTTACATAACACACACAATTCGATCCGAAAGTTGCAATTTGTTTTCCCGCTCTTTTTCAGTTCACATGGCATCGCTCAATAAGCTGACTTTGAGCGCCCATAAAATATTAATGGTAGTCCCGAAAAATCTAAAAAATTATTTTTGTTTGCTTTGGAGTTTTTCGATTTAGGAACTACAAAAATTTTTAAGAAACTGAACAATAGAAAATTTGAATTAATGCCAAAATATCGGACTTTTTTACCATAGTGCAGTGGTGTGAAATGCTGTAAAGGCGCGAATGTTTGAGTACACAAAAAGTACTAAAGAATCGTTGTTTTTCTATATCTACTTTTGGCACATTTTGGCTGCAGGCGTGCTCTATACAAAATGCGTACGGCAGAAATTCTATTGAGATAAAGAAACGCGATCAGGCTCTAATAACAATGATTTTTAAGGACATGGAGCCATTCCAAATTGTTGAGCGTGAGGGATTTCGAATGTATTTTCATACATTGGAACACGCTCTTAAATAATATGTATTTTGAAATGAAAGTTAAACTGAAATCTGAATTTATTTTAATTTTGTTATTATTTCCCTTTTTTATTATTGATAAACAGTTAAATATCATAACAAAAACTTGTGATAAATAATATAAATACAAAAAAAACAAGCCACAAAAAGTCATAAAAAAAATGAAGCTTACATTTTTTTTTTTAAATAAAAAAATCGATTTTAAATCGATTTTTTCTTCTTAAAAAATCGAATTGAATCGATTTTTAAAAAAATCGTAAAGTCCCAACTCTAGTGCACAGGCTGTGAAGTAGGTACAAGGGAGTTCGACCAACTCAGTGAGAGTGAGTTGTTCAGCTTTCTGCGACACCATAATGTCATTCGGAAGGATCGCATCTGCCCAAAGTGTGGTGCGCAGTGCTCATTTCAATCTCGCGGAGACACAATGTTTTTTTTTCGATGCCGTGCGCGCCACATGCGCCAGCAAGGAAAGCAGAAACGTGTGAGTGTTCAATGCAGCTTTCAGGAGAGTGTGCGAAAGAACACCTTCTTCGAGGGAACAAAGTTGACCATTCCGAAAATTTGTTCATTTGTGAGTTGGGACTGCCTGCGCTTAAAGGGCGAGACGAATTGCTTGGTAAAAGAGCATGGATGGAGCCGTCAAACAGTTATTGACTTCAAAAGCTTCTTGAGAGAGGTCTACATTGACTGGAGCCTCAATAATTGTCGGCAACAAATTGTAGGTCCAGGAAAGATTGTGGAAATTGACGAGGCCAAAGTGGGGAAGAGGAAGTACAACTGCGGCCGAGTTGTTGAAGGCCAATGGGTGTTCGGAGGTATAGAGCGAGAAAGTGGCGACTTTTTCATCTTGCCTGTCGAGCACCGAGATACAGGGACATTGCTCGCAATAATTAAGGAGCGAGTAGCCGATGGGAGTACCATCATGTCCGACTGTTGGAAGGCGTATAAATGCTTGTCGGAGGAGGGATTTGTTCACCAGACGGTGAATCACTCAAAAAATTTCAAAATATCGAGAGATTGTGGCGGGATATGCGGGACCACATTCCACGTTTTGGAAGAAAAACCGAGCATTACATTGGATATCTGGCCAAATTTCAATTTCAAAAGAAATTTAAGAGCCACGCAGAAAGGGTTCATGAGCTCTTTATGACAATTGGTAGATTGTATGACCCCTATAAAGAAGCTATAATCAATGAAGATGCTCATGCAATCCTGGTTAGTAAAGCGTGATCAAAGCGCCTGCGGCCCTTTAATATCACACTTACACTTACCCCCCTCCCCCCCCCTAATACAACCGATAATGATCTATTTTCCTTAAATATTTGTTGGGAGTTTCTACAAATTTTTATAATTATCTATCTTTATATCTTCACCACCCTTGGGATGTTGATGATGATGATGATGAAGATGACGTTGAAGATGGCGTTGAAGATGAAGATAAGATTTGATTATGACCACATGAATTGATTTTCTGACCTTGCCCTTGCCATGCTTTACGATTTTGACGAATGATGATTGATTGATGATGACCCCATGCCATTTCACCTGACCTTGCGCTTGACCAACATTATTGATGATGCCTTGGCATCAAATCGGTCCTTTCCAGGACCACCAAATTTGTATCCAAAGAGATTTGCTTATTTTCAATAAGTTACATTTTTTTTATTCAAATCTTTGACATGATTCCGTTGTACAGTGTTGGAAATCACGTTTAAAATGAATATGAAAAAAGTAGTGTTGGTAAACGTTCAAAACGTGCACAGGTGAACAAAAAATGGTTCAACTTTTATTAAAATTTCAAAATTGTTTTAAAAAAAAACTATAAGAGACCCGGAAAAAATTGTTAAAACCTAAATTCATCATAAATCAGGCTCTAATTTTGGATTTTTTTTTTTTTTTGTTTGGAGGTGTGCCGCATAGCTTGGACCATTACCTTAAAATTCAAGTTGGCACTACAGAGTGACCATCTTCCAATCAGTTGAAAATCCATAAACCTTAATGTAATACAGCAATGTTAAGATAACATAATAGAGGTGTTCCCTCGAATTGAAGTATTGTAAACCTAACGAAACAACTTATAATGATTAAAACTTGTCAACAGTGAATTTGAAATGATTCTCTAAATATTTTTTATTTTTCCTAGAAGGTAAGGGTAGGGGCAAAGAGAGCTATAATGAGTTAGGGATTTTCCGCATTAATTATTTTCGCGCTAATGGAAAATCAAAGGTAGGGTGGGTATAGAAGCGCAGCTACAAGACCATCGCTGTAGCTTAATATGTGTAAACAATGCTTCTTCTTTCTGTGTGGTTTTTCTTTCGATAGTTTCAGGTGATTTTGATTTGAATTTTAAACAAGGCATTTAGGACTCGATTAAAATTTGTACTCAGTAAGCGTTGCGGAGCTGAGTCCAAAGAACCCCCCCAAAGGCTGTTTGCTAGCTGCTGCCAGCGAGTCCACCCGGACGAAAACCGCAGCCAACATAATCTAACACTACTGTGCTTTTCTTCTTTCCACCGTTATTACAGTTCTACTTCCTTCTCTAAATGATAGCTACTATCAACGTGTCTCTTATAAATTTGTACAGCCACACTATTCCCCTTCCTAGCCTTGCGTTTAATTTTATGCAAATGGTTCTCAAATTTGAAGGCGCTTATACCTTCTAAGGATCCAAAAATCTTGGCATCTTCATGATTATGCAACAAGGCATGAAAATTGTATGTAATAAAGCACAATCATATAACGTTGGTGTCTCGAGCACAAAGGATTTCAATAGCTGTTCAGCACTTGAGTTGTTAATCGTGCAGTCTTTTTTATCCAAGAGAATCCTCAAAGCCAAACATAATTTCAAAAAGTGCGCATATCTTTCTGTGCTAAGTACTTTTTTTAATATAAAAGGCTCAGTATACAGCAAAAATTGTCGTAGCTCTGTTGCCTTCCATCTATCGAGATCCTTTAAGCTTCGAGGTTTTCTTTTAAACTCCCTGGTTACGTTATTTCTATTAAAAAGCAACTCATTTGAAATAGATTCGATTTTCCACGAAACTAAAGAAAAATCCTCACCCTTTTTTTTTTATCCATGCATTTAACAATGTCCGCATTACGCCTAAGCATACAACGTGCATATAATCTAGGGAACACTGTGACATAATATCTATATTTAGCATTTCTAAAGGAGACTGCGTTAAATGATGTTCTGGCTGAGATCGATTACTGAACGAATAATTGGTTCTAGCCAAAAACTCGGATTCATTTGCCCTTTTTGTGTACACCGTCCACAGGAGAAGTACCCGCTATGACCCTTTGTTCCCAAAATATAGGACTTCGCCGGTGCATCCATTACTAAACAGCGCACAATAATTTGGTAAACGTTATTAGAAAAAACTAGACCCTCTTGGATAACAACTTTTAATTCGGAAATAAACTCTTGCAAAAAAGCATCTGCGCAATTTAGCTTTGAAGTTCCTGTATATACGCCTACAAGGAAAACGTAACTTGTGTCTACAACACTAGCTAGTATTGGCCAAACTTGTTTGGATCTGCTTTTAAACAAGGGAAGGCCATCGATTCCAAAGTCTAGTGCCAAATTCGTCAATTTCCAATCCTTAACAACCAAGAAGTCTGTCAATCCGCTTTTCACTCCATAGTGTACGTATGTACCTTCCCCAACTTTTCTCTCCGTTACAAAGCCAGGTGTCTTTAAAATGGTCCTAGCATCTTTTGGGACTGTAATATTGCATTTTCGCAACAATAAAAGCAGTGCATTAATTGCAGCAAAGCTAACTCCAAATTGAGTGGCCCATTTCGAAAGTTCTTCGCACAAACTAATTTCTTCATCTTCACTTTCACGATCACTACCACTTGTGGCCCTTGAGCTGTCATTGAAACAATCATCCTCTATGCTTGGTTCATTTTCTTCGATCAGCTCTTCATTTGTTGCCATGTGCTCATCAGTCGGTGCCATGGGTTCTTGCGCTTTTTTCATTGCAGCAAATAATACGTTATCTTTAGCTAACAATGTTTGCGCTTGTTTCTTTGCCAATCTTTTCAACTGTTCGGCTGACATTATTTTCGTTTAATTTTATATATTTAATTACTTTATAAACCAATGAAATCAATTAAACTTAAATTTTCTTCACCTCATTATTCAACTTACCTTTACTGCAGTTAAACAGAAACTAATGAACAGAAATGCAGAACTTTAGAGCACGAGCTTAAAATTTGCAAAAAGAAGTACCGTTTTAAAAAGATCAACGAGATGAGAAGCTGGAATGCCGCGATTTAGTAGTGCAAAGCAACAGCTCGATAATCACATTTCAATCCCCTGGATGATCAATATTTGATTGCTTTTCATTTTGTAATTGTTATTTCATAAATCATATTTTGAGAGCATTTTTCAGTAATTTACGACTTTTTTTCCAATCTTTTTCGAGTCGCGCATAAAAGGATTCTTTTTCTAATCATTTCAACGACTCGAAAAAGACTCAGGAAGGTGATTGTTGTAAAAATGAACTTCCAAATGCTTGCAGGGTATGCATCGCCATACATACACACATGCGTTGACGAAAGAGAGTTACTCTCCCAAAAAAAAATATCACCAAAAACAATAAGAAAAAATATGATTGCTCACTTACATACATATATACAGCTGCGGTCAAAAAAATAGTAGTGCTTGCCATGAACTTGCAAAAACTTCAAATTTAAAGACTTTTAATTTATCCCAATATTTTATTAAATTTTTTTAAGATACGTTATTATATTGTTAATCAATCTGAGAAATCAAAGATAGTGAAAATTTATTATTTTTCGACTTAGCAATTTTTATCTTGTAATAGTCTGAAAAATGGGCGGTCAAAATAATAGTAGTGAATGCATTAAAAGTGGGAAAAAAAGGATATTAAGCAGGAAAGGCACTTGATTTGATATTTGTTTATGTAATTTGATAATTTACTATAAATTTTATAAACAATTTTTTGCTTAGAGTTGTTACAATGGGGCGTGGCAAGCATTGCACAGAAAAGCGTGCTCCTATTAAAAAATTTCTTTCTAAAAGGATAACGTTTAAGGAAGTGGAAAATTTGATTAGATGATTGCCAACCATAATCAGAAACGCCATTAAGTACTCTCCAAAAAAAGATAAACGAGGAAGACCTCGATCCATGTTCAAAAGTCTAGTGACAAAAGTAGTGAGGTATTTGAAACGCGACCCTTTTGCTCCTGCAGCACTTATAAAAAAGAACTTATGTACGAACCAAAAGGTGGAAAACATTCTTGGATGTTTGCAAAAAAATAATCTGGCAGAAAGAAAGAAAGAAAAAATTCCGTTATTTAAAAAAAATACCTGCCAAAAGTGATTTCGGTTTGCTAAGGAACATCTGAATTGGCCCTTGAGAAATAAGGAAACTTCAATTGGTTGGATGTGTCCAAAATTTGTTTATCTGGTGGTCGAGGATCTCGATAACATATAAGGTATCCATAAAAATCCGAATATCAACCCAGATTCACCTGCAGGACCGTCAAACATGGTGGTTCGAGAATAATGATCTGGGCGCATTTTCACTTTAAGGAGTCGAAGCCATATATTGGATCAAAACCATAATGGATAGGCTGGAACATGTGAAAAATCTACAGGACATTATGCTACCGTATTTTTCAGATGATATGCCGATAATTTGGTGGTTCCAACAGGACATAGACCCAAAGCATACCAGCAAATCTGCGAAAGAATGGTTTGCATAGAAAAAAGTTAATGTAGTGGAGTGGTCACCACGGCCCCCCGATCTGAGCCCCATTGAAAATTTGTGGTCCGATATGAAGAAGGATATTGCGAAACATCAAACAAAATATAATATTCATCTTTAGTAGATCGCTAGTAGCCCCTGGAGCTTAATACATCCAGAACGATGTCAAAGCCAGGTGGACTCCATGATCCGTCGTTGTAAGGCGGTAATTCAAAATAAAGTCTTCACAAAAAAGTATAAAATTTGTTAATTATTAAGTGCCTTTCACATCCCACTGCACCACGAAGCGAGTGTCAAGCGATAGTATCGTAAAACTATCGTATTCGAGCTCGAAGGTGATACGAGAGGCGAAAGTATCGTCAAATTATCGCATTCGAGCTTGAATATAATATATGAATAGGGAAAAAATGATATTAACGCAAAGTGAGTCGCAAAAGATATCGAAAAAGGCTCGCAAACACTATCGAAGAAGGCTCGCAAACGAATCTTCTGCGAGCTATCGAGAACGAAACTTTCTCTGCCACAAACTGAGCGACGGGTGATTACTTTGCGGATCGTTTGCGAGTGTTTTCTCGATAGTTTTGCACGTTGATGTTTCGCATAAGTATCGTTAGCGATATTTTTAACGAGCTTTTGGTTCAGTGGGATATCTAACCTTTTAAATAACAAAAAAATTTATTTAGGCTTGATTTCATCATTAAAATATTGTAATATGTTCATCACTACTATTATTTTGAACGCCCATTTTTCACACTATTACAAGAAAAAAATTGCTAAGTCAAAAAATAATAAATTTTCACTATCTTTGATTCCTCAGATGGATTTACAGTATAATAACGTACCTTAAAAAAAATAAATAAAAAATTTGGATAAATTGAAAGTCCTTTAATTTTCAGTTTATGTAATTACATTGCACGCACTACTATTTTTTTGACCGCAACTGTATCTCCTCGGTGAAGGCCTTCCTCGATGATGATATGTTGATGATTTAAAGTTGAGGCTGCTTGTCTTTATTTAAGTATATTTATATCCCCCAAAAAAACCTCTTTACGCGGTAAAAGTCTAGTGACGAAAACATTTCCATGCCACAAAATTTCTGATATCCAATTTTGTGACGAAATATATTAAATTTTTTATATCGTTGGGCGTTGACGTACTATGTATGTACGTTCAAGTGGTCCAAGCGACACCAAGCCTTAGCTTGTTACGCGCGGATCAGAAGAGGAGTTCGCGGGCGGACGGAAAAGAAATGAACGGCATGCAAATGAAAAGGTTGCGAAGAGAGAAAGAAGATAGACAGTTACGGACATAAAATATGAA
>JBAMBK010001029.1:0-26238 GCA_037043435.1 Drosophila suboccidentalis
TTTTCGGATTTCGCCCCATAGTGCACTGTAGCTATTTTATACCTCGATTTATGTTTCTTAAAATATCTTGTAATTGTAGAATCGCTATTAGCTAGAAATCTGTCCATTTAAAATCAATCATTCAACATTAATTAGAGACTGGCACATAACTTCAATTTACTTAAGAAATTCAACATACACTTTGCCAAAAAAGGCTATAATTGTTCAAATTATATGCATATTAAATGACAAAGTCTCAGGAATAAAATATAAGTAAACAGCCTAAAATATTTGATTTAAGTGAAAAATTATTTAAGAAGCCAGAGGATAAAAATATATTTAAAAGCGGAAGGAGGATACGTACTTGAACGAAATATTTCGTACTCGGCTTAAGAAAATTGGAGATTAACGAACTTCTGGCATAATTCTCCCGAAATTTCGTAATCTTTTTTCTGTGCCATTTTTTAGCCATCGAAATTGTGACAACTCAGACAGTGGGAGATAGACATGAGTTGACAAACTTTTTGAATTATTAAAACGAGCGAGCAACTTTTAACAATTTGTAGAAATTTTATATTTTCATATTGCACAAGTTCCGGCTTCCTGTCTCTTTGCACTTGTGTGTGCATGTGTGTGTGGGTGTGCGTGAGTGTATGTGTGTGTGCTGGTGCGTGCGAATGGGTTATCTCTGGCAGTAGTAGATAGAACATGTGCGATGACATGGACTCTTGCTGCTGAAAGCGACTTTGTCCACTTACCACTAATATCCAATTAGTGTCCCGGTCGTGCCCTGGAAAGTATGCTTCAAATTATGTTTGTTGCGTGCTGCTTGCTGCAATTTGTCACCCCTTATGGGCCGTAGATGTCAAGCATATGCCGCAACATTTACATTGTGCACACACATCTTGCAGCCTGGGGCTTGACTGATAAGGCAGCTCCCATGGTATTAGCTTTTATTGTAAATTAGTTATTGGCATGTTAAACTAAACGATAATGAAACTTCCCCTTACTTCTGCTCCCACTCTTATCTAGCAAAATGTGCGAGACGTAACTCAGTCGAAGAGGGGGAACATCAACAACAACAACAATAAGAACTAGTTGGATTTATTGTTCGTGTGGTAGAAGCGGAAGCGGAAACGGCGCTAACTCGTAAAATGCATTTACACTTTGAACGCAACATCAACACAAAATGCGACTGCACAATACTATCGCTGTCCTGGATGGGAAAGGTGCCAGATGATATACCCGAGGTAAGTCATTTACTTTAATGGTTCGGTCACTCAAGGCTGAAAAGCTATTAGTGTCCAAGTGGCTGTCCCCTTTTGGCCCGCCTTTCAATATTAATACAATAAATACTGACAATGTCCATTAAACCGTAGACCACTTTAAATTGCTGCCTCCACTATTAAGTACGACTGGCAACAGCCATTAGATCAGTAAAAGTGGAGGTAGAAGTCTGTGAGAGAGTGTAAAAGAGTCGGGTTGCCTGTAGGCTTATGGCACATGAACGTGACAATGTATAATACAGGGACTAATGGAAACGGATGATATTTAATACAGCAGGCTTAATACCGAGCATTTACCATTAAGCTCTGATTTACAGGTCTGTAGTAAAGAGTTAACTTTAAAATGAAAGCTTAAGCATAACAGCAACAAAATTGTGAAGAGTTCATCGTGGAATCCTCGCCAAATTTAACAGCAATAAATAAATCCTCGGAAATAAATGCTGTATACTTTTAGGCTTGTTTTAAATTAGATTAATGGATGATATCAAAAAGCTTTGGAGGGAGGGAAAAGTTAACAATATTTTATAAACTTCTACTATTACTTAAAATTCCACTTTTACTACTGTTTCTACTTAAAACTCTACAAGTTTTACCATTTCTTATACTTGTACTCTTACTACTACTACTTCTATAGTTTGAATTCTTCGTTTACTTCTACTTCTACTTCGACTTTAACTTCTACATCTGCCTCTAGTTTACTTTTGCCATTAATTACCATTAATTTATTTCTATTTATACTTGTACTAATTAACAATATTCCTGGCTCTGTCATCAATAAGAAATATAACTTTTAACCTATTCTACTACTTCTAATTGTATTTCTTATCCTCTTTGTACTTCAACTTAATTTATACTTCACCTATTTCTGCTTCTACTCCTACTCCTACTTTAACTTTTACCTTTACGTTTTCTTCAACCTCTTTAATTTTTATTTCTATTTCTTCCAAGCACTCATTTTTTTACTGGGTATGCGCTAGAACAGCACCCAATAGATTGTTAAGTTTTGACGGGTTTCATTTGGTATTGATCCAGCATTTTCTATCTGAGGGTTTTGTCTACGCATGACTCAAGTGGGATGGCACACCGGAAATGATAGATTCACAGACGCCTGTACAATGTTTGTGTCTATTTATAGGGCTGTTGTCGCGTTCGGGCTTAAAATTGATTTTATGTGTCTTGGCCAAGGTAACACGAGTACGGGTGCCGCTTTGGCTTTGGCCCTTCTGGAGCCTTAACTTTTCCAATTATTATGAACTTCCAATGCTTGGCAAACACAAATGCCATATAATCCTTTTTATATTGAATATAAAAATCCAATCACGTTCAATGCGTCGGTTCCCGATTCCTGTGTCTTGTGGCTCCAAATTAAAGTTGAGTGGGTGCCTCGAGTGGTTCACTCCGCCAGCGTGCTTGTAACTTCTCTTAGCCCCTTACTCGAATCCCCAATCGAACCCCTTTCCATTTCCTTTTTCGATCATCGTTTGTCTGTTTGTCATTCAGTTTGGCCATTCGTCTGGGCAAATGCCCTGTAAAGGCAGCACTTTCTTTCGATTTATTTAACAGTTTTCAATTTCATTTTCAACACCCAACGATGCGTACTATATGTGTGTATTTTGTATGCGGTTAAGGGCACGTGTCGGGGTTTGCGCGTGTCGATTCTTGTTCTCATTCTCATTCCCATTCCCATTCGCAATGGCACTTCCAATTCCATTTCCATTCCCAATCCCAATCCCCATTGCCAAGTGCAAGGAGGTTTCGTATTCTCGTTACGCCTTTGTAGCAATTTACGGCCGATAAGCTGCTGTTCTTATACCCTGTTCTCATGTAAATTAACACAGGGCATATTTAAATAATAATTCCAGAAAACGCACAAATTTTTTAGATTTATTAGGATTTATCTGCCTTAGGTGAAACTGCAAACCTCTAAAATAGAGAAAGATTTCATTACATACAAATTATTTTATTTTCTTAATTATTTTTTAGCTTTTCTTGATTTTTTATAAAAAGAATAAAAGTTTTGTAATTTTTTTTTTCACGAATGGAACATTTACTATATTTTTTTTTTAATAACACAAAAACTGAACTCAACCGGCTCAGTGTGGTTCCGTTCGACTCAGAATCGGCTTGCGTTATTGATTTTAAGTGTATAATTATCTATATATATAAAATTCTTTGTCCTGACTGACTGACTGACTGACTGACTCACTGACTGACTGACTGAGAAGACTGTAAAAGATAGAAAGATGAAATTTGCACACAACATAGATGAGATAATTTCATCGTGCAATAAGACGGCGTTTTGCGAAATTCGACCTCTAAGTGGGTTAAATCGGGGTCAAAGGTCACGGAATTGCTTAGTATGAAAAACTTTTTTGTTTCTTAAGATATCTCAACAAAACTCACAGATTATATTTTTGGCACTGTCTCTTACATTCTGACTAAATTTGGTCAAAGTCGGATGACTATATCATATAGCTGCTATAGGAACAATCGGATGAAAATAACCTTTAGTATGAAAAACTTTTTTGTTTCTAAAGATATCTCAACCAAACTCACAGATTCTATGGTTGGGGCTGTCTCTAACATTCTGGCAAAATTTTGTCAAAGTCGGGTTACTATATCATATAGCTGTCATAGGAACAATCGGATGCAAAATAACCTTTAGTATGAAAAACTTTTTTGTTTCTTAAGATATCTCAACCAAACTCACAGATTCTATGCGATTCTATGCGAGCGAAGCGAGCGGGGGTTGGCGAGCGAAGCGAGCAGGGGGCGGAGCCCCCTAGTTATTTTATATAACTTCACACGTTATTACAGAGTATATCTTGGTTTAGCATACCACTCTGAAGCAATGTTACTTATTTACTTCGCCTTTTTCGTCTGCTGATAAGCAGTTGACGCTGAGGCTTTCATTTCGTTAAATGCTCGAAGCCGTTGGGAGTTGTGACTTGGCTTTTATATAAATCATCTCAGCAAAAAGCTTTACGCGCCTCTTTAAATATTCCCTCAGCGCATACATCAAAGTAGATAGAAGTTATATTACTCATATACATATATATTTTGATGCTATAAACGAGTTTTGCGATTGCAGACTTGATCCTTGGTGTCATAATGTTTTAACAGGCACTTTGGATGGCCGGCAACTTTAATTTGAGCCTCAACTTCAACTTCAACTCCAAGTGACTGATTGCTTGTTCTGGTTGGCTGTGTCATCAAAGTCAATGTGTCAGAGGCGATCATAAAACGCCGCTCCTTAAAGTCCTTGCCTGACATTTTGTCATATACTCTCGTCCTCACATACTGTCCGTCCTTGGGCCGTGGGCAATCAAATTGCTCGGCACAATAGACAGCGCTTGACTGTTGGAACTGCCAGTGTCAGCGTCAAGTGAAGTGCACAGTGCACACATGAGCCATTTGCCAACCACTTCCTCTTCTTCCTCATTCCCCCTCCTCAGTGCTTAGGGGTTGCAGGCGGCTCAACTGTCGCGAAGATTCACATACTCGTACATAAATTGACACAACAAACGGAGACGTTTGCGTTTCTGACATGCCCGAAATGAAATCGTAAAATGAAATTCGATAGCGCTTCATAAGAGTGTATGTATGTATGTATGAGTCTGTATATGGATTGGGTTGAGCGGGTGGTTGCCAAAAATCAAAATCAGGGATAACATTGCTTAATGTCATTGTCATTTCCTGTTTAGTCATTACGGAAATTCTTAGCGAGCCCAAATTTCAAATCGAATTTATGCACATAAGGCATCCAAAATAAGTTAATAGGACAGGTCATTTTTATGTTTTGAAATAAAAACAGAGATATTTGGAATTTGCTTTCTTTAAAATCTTAATTTTAATAATTCCATTTAATTATTGTAAGCAGTATTATTTGACTTATGTACATATAGATATTAATGTGTCTGAAATGTGAGCAGCATATTTATTAAGCGATGACTATCAACAGGGTATCTGCTCGCGAGCATTCTGATTTATTTTTTTGCATACTTTAAATTCATTAATTGGCGGATAAGGCAAAATTTGTGTGGATTTTCGATGTGCTTAAAATGCTTTTGGCATATTTACGAAACGCTTGAAAGTATGCTATATAATTTGCTTTCTCCAGCAGTCTTGAAATTAAGCATAAATAAATTGAAAAAGCGTCCAGTAAGCGGATGCACGAGTACAAATTCCTTCATCTTAGCTGAAAATGAAGATTATGGCGAATTTCTTGGCATCGCTTAGTGTAATTAGCTTGGCAACTGTTGATGAAGTCCGCAAAACGCTGCTATCGTTTTCCTGCTCGTCCTGGTCATAGCATTAGTAGCTGACTTAGCTGAAGCTTCATTAGCCAAAGCAATTGACCAGAGAGAGAGTGAGAGAAAGAGAGATAGCGAGCTAAGCATCATTAATAAGTCCTTCTGCTGACGTTGACTGTTCAACTCTGAATCTGCCCGTTTTACTTTTGCTTTTGCACTGTTTTAATTACATACCGTAAAAAATAATTGAGTTCTTAGTCCCATTCAATCTGAGTGCACTGCAATGCCCGCAAATGACAGTTGAGCGCTGGTCACTGACCAGGCTAGTAAAGTAAAGCGGATTCTGACGGGGTTAGGGGACTCAAGCTCAGGCCCAATTCCGCTTACTATTCCCCCCTCTCGCTGCTAATTATGTGCACTAGACTGTGCTTATGCCGGCGGCATTTCATTTTATTTCGTTACGTTTCGTTTTGCTTATGGCACTTTTGTTGTCGCTGGAGCCGAGCTGAGCTATGGGAATCGCAAGGGGTGAAGATGGTGGAGGGGGATGGTGAAGCGGCTGCTGCGTTATTTATGTTTGTTTCATTGCGCGTGTTTTTATTTAATTTTGCAAGGGCCATAAAAATGCCAAAGCAGCAGACTGCTTTTGTTGTTGTCCTTGCTCCTGGCTGTTACCGTTGGTTACGTTTCTACGTTTATTATATTCGTAATGAGCTAAGCAAAGTTACCTTCCAACATAGCCAAAGGAGAGGGTATATTAGTTTAAATAGCGGTTTCACAATGATGCCCTCTGGGATCAACTTAGTTTCAATTATTATACCCTGCACGCATTGAAAATAGGCCAAAATGGACACTTCAACAACATGGATGCAGTAAACGGCACCTTAAAAATTAGTTCAATATACCCAGGCTCAACCGTACAAGTAATAGGCAGAAGAACGTTTTTTGAGACCTATCAACAAATATCACTGCGGACGGCAGTCCGCGCTAGTGACGAAAGCAGCACGAAGGGTGCGAAGGCGACTAGCATATATACACAGGAAGAATGGAAAATTTGCTATGTCTGTCCGATCAGGTCGAGTTATATACCGATCGAAAAGTATCAATTTAACTTACAAATGTGCATACTAAGACTTTTAAAAACTCACCTGGTTTGTGAGATAAACAGGTGTAAGTGGGAGGGGAATAATTTAAATGATTGGAGCAATTGGGGCCGTTGCAGCCTTTTTGATTTTTTTTTTAATTTTTTATTATTCTTATCAAAAATACGCGTCGAATGACACCTTGATCATCAAAATCCGATCACTGGTTCAGAAGATAATTAATTTTGAAATTTTTGGTGCCCCTTTCAAAACGAGATGAAAAGTCAGTCTGTTTGTTTGTTTGTGTGTCTGTTTGTCTGTTTGTTTGGATCAAATCGTTGATTTAGCTTAAAAGTTTGAATGAGGACTTGTTCCTGCTCAAAAATCTATAAACGTTTGTTCAACGACTTTTTCGAAAAATTGCTAGTTTAGCGGGAAATCGCTAAAAACCGCTAAAATTGAAACCCTTATAGCATCCAAACGATAAAAGCTACAGATGCGATCTATATATCGTTGAAAAGGTATTTTGAAGGGCTGCTATGCATACGTTTTGACTTTTTTTCTAAAGTACATAGGTAAATTGCTACAGGTGACAAAGGGTATTTTCCCCCACATTTTGGCGGTTTTTGAGAAAACGCTGCCTACGATTTTTTTTAATTTGCAATATGTTTTAGTTTGTACAATTTCGCGTTTTTTGATGTATCATGCAAAAATTGTAGTCGATTGGTTTGGAAGATATAACCAATTAACTAAATATATACATTTTACTTTGAATTACAATAGGACGGCAGCAGCAATTTCATTTGGCAAACAGTCCAGTAACAATGAAAATATTTTATAACCATGAAACAGTCGTTCTTAAAGATCGCCAGTGGCGCATAGTGTAGAGCGTCCGATTTTTGCATGAATTATCAGCTTGGGGTCGGGGTTCGAAACCTGGCACGGACAAAACATTTTTTTTTAATTTTTAAATGCAATTTTATTATATTTGCGTAAACTGATTTTGATATAAATATAATTTTTTTTTTTCAAAATTTGGGGTATGCATATTAAAAGCCTTCTAGCAAAAAAAAAATGCCAGAAGCATATGTAAAATATTTATGTGAAGCGAAAATAGCCAGTGCTGCCAGACATATTAGTTTTGTTATGTGACAACGCGACTTTAATTTATTCAAATGAGTTAAGCATTAGAGTCTCTCTGTAAATTTATTTTTTTTATTCTTCTTTCCTATATAATTAATTAATTGCTTAATATTGCAAACAGAAAGTGTATCTTTATACTTGTGCATTGCACCCAATGTTGCCATACAGTTCATTTTCGTTAAATAAGAATTCGGGCTATCATTTATAAATGGCTTTTGACAAAGTAGTTTTGTCAAAAGCAGAGGCGATTGCAAAAATATCTGATATCCCCCAAAAAAACCTCTTTACGCGGTAAAAGTCTAGTGACGAAACAATTCCATGCCACAAAATTTCTGATATCCAATTTTGTGACGAAATATATTACATTTTTTTATATTTTAATTTATTATATACTAGGGGGCTCCGCCCCCTGCTCGCTTCGCTCGCCAACCCCCGCTCGTTTATTATATATGCCAAAAAAAAAATTAATATACATACAAAGTAAAAAAAAATGGCATTCGGCACTGCGCAAAAAGTTATTTTTTAGGTGCAACGAAGCTGAAGCTTTTTGCGCAAAGTGCCGAATGCCATTTTTTTTTTACTTTGTATGTATATTAATTTTTTTTTTGGCATATATAATAAACGAGCGGGGGTTGGCGAGCGAAGCGAGCAGGGGGCGGAGCCCCCTAGTATATAATAAATTAAAATATAAAAAAATGTAATATATTTCGTCACAAAATTGGATATCAGAAATTTTGTGGCATGGAATTGTTTCGTCACTAGACTTTTACCGCGTAAAGAGGTTTTTTTGGTACAATATGTTCTTGCATTGCACGATAACCAATTCTAATTAGCCATGTCTTTTTCGTCTACCAGAATATACATACATATTTTTTTGTATTCTATTTTATTTTATTACGAGGGCGGGCTGATAAGTAATCGGCCTTACCAAAAAAAAACATCTTAAACAACCCATAAATATTTTATTCGTTAGTGTTTTCTATCGGCTGATTGCTGAAAAAGTTTTAGGCGTTTTTCTCAACACTGGTAATTTTGGCGGGAGTTTTAGCATGGTCACTTTTGCATTGTCCCCAAAATGAGTAAAATAGAATATCGAGCTGTCATTAGATTTCTGTTTTTAAAAAAGAAATCCAACGATGAAATAAAAAATGAGTTAATCGAAGTTTATGGGGAATCAGCTCCATCGATTTCGACCATTAAATATTGGACTGCTGAGTATAGGCGCGGGCGGACAAGCATTTTTGACGAGGACCGTCCGGGACGTCCCAGAGAGGTGACAACCCCAGAAATGGTAGATAAAGTCCACGGAATGATATTGGATGATCGCCGAATAAAGCTGAGAGAGATTGCTAAGGCCCTAAACATTTCTCGTGAACGTGTTGGAAACGTCTTACACGAATATTTAAATATGAGTAAGCTTTCGTCAAGGTGGGTGCCGCGATTGCTCACAGCGGAACACAAACGCAACCGCTTGGTCATTGCGAAGGAGAGTTTGGCATTGTTAAACGCAAATAAGAATGAATTTTTGCGTCGTTTTGTGACTGTCGACGAAACTTGGATACATCACCATACACCAGAAAGCAAGGAACAGTCAAAGCAGTGGATTTCAACCGGAGAAACGGCGCCGAAAAAGGCAAAGATTGGTTTGTCGGCCAACAAGGTAATGGCAACGGTTTTCTGGGATGCCCGAGGCGTAATTCATGTGGATTATCTAGAAAAAGGCAGAACAATTAATGGAGAATACTATTCTAACCACGGTTGCCACTTAAAAATATCTGATTGAGCCAAAAACAACCAAAAAATGAGCCAAATTGTCTAAAAAAGAGCCAAAACTTTTTTTTTGCAGTTCATGTTATTTTTGCATTTAATTATATAAAAAATATTTCGTTCACAAACACTTAAATGAATAACAAATATATCTAAAGTACTTCACATTTTCATCTTAATCTAGTGATTATGTTATTAAATTAAAATAAATATGTACTTCAACCTAAAACTATACAAAATAACTGATTCTGAACTGATGAAAAAAAACAGCCAAATCGCAAAAATAAGTGCCATTGCGCCAACTGGTAAAAAAAGAGCCAGTTTTGGCGCAAAAACGCCAATTGTGGCAACCGTGATTCTAACCTTTTGGGACAGTTCGATTCAGAACTAAAGAAAAAAAGGCCGCACATGGCGAAAAAAAAAGTTCTGTTTCACCAGGACAACGCTCCGGCTCACAAGAGCGTTGTTGCCATGATGAAATTGTGTGAACTACACTATGAAATTCTTCCACATCCCCCCTATTCTCCAGATTTAGCACCATGTGACTATTATCTATTTCCAAACTTAAAGAAATGGCTTGGTGGAAAGAAATTTCAGTCGAATGAACAGGTGATCTGTGAAACAAACGCCTATTTTGAGGACCTGGACCAGTCATATTTTATGGAAGGTATAAAAAAATTGGAGGACCGTTGGACTAAGTGCATACGTCTAAAAGGAGATTATGTTGAAAAATAAAAAAGAAAAATAAAAAAAAAACCGTGTTTTCTTTGGTAGGCCGACTATTTAAAAAAATATAATTATTTAAATATAATAACAAACTCTTTTTATACCCGTTACTTGAAAAATAAGTATAGTATAAAAACAGGGAGAAGGAAGCATCTCCGACCCTATAAAGTATATGTATTCGTGATCAGCATCAACAGCCAAATCGATAAATCCATGTCCGTCTGTCCATCCGCCGTCTGTGTGAGATCTCAGAGACTATAAGAGTTAGAGCAACCAAATTTGGCACACGGACTTCTATAAACCCCACGCAGATTAAGTTTGTTTCAAATTTTTGACACGCCCCTTTGCGCCTCCATAAACAGCGAAGTGACACCACAAGCACAGTTTTCAAGATATAAGGATTTTTGACTAATTAAAGTTAATTACTATTATTATTTATCATCCTACTAAATCGTAGCAAGATCGGATAAATAGGTAGATATCAAAAGATATTTACATTAAATTTTTATTTTACAACTTTTATAATACAAACTAAAAAAAAGATTTTATTTTCAATTTTTATTATAAAAATTGCGAAAAGAGATATTGTATAACTTTTAAATAAAAAAGGAAAAATAACTCTTATTGATAATTTTTAATTTAAAAATTTAAAATATTAGTTATTTTTCTACCCTTTTATAAAAATCAGGGAATAACTCTTGTTTTATAACTTTTTTCATAAAACTTATATGAGTTACGATCCCTGATTTTAGTTGATACAACTTATATATTTCATTATCTAACTACTTATAGTATGTAGTATTCCCATAGTTGAGCAGTGCGAAAGTTAAATTAAAATTTGATACGTTTAACAAGCAACCCTGAATAAAAGTAGCGCACATGATGTTTTAAAACTCATCTGTCCACACACACTCACACACACACACACTCCCATGCACAGACGTCAACTCACGCGTTATAAATGTGTTACGTGAGCAGCTCCCAATCCCAACCCCATTGTAGGTTTCCACGCATAAGCCGATTTAAACATGAAGCTCAAGCTTTGGCTCGGTGTGTTGAACCAGGTGCCGATTACAAGTGCCAATTCCGCTGCTGCTGCGAGTTAATTGAAAACTTTTTAATTGTTTGGCCTAAACTGAAGTCGAGTTAGTTTCAGATTAGGCGGCTTTGATTTATGGTCGCCTGCTGTTGACAGTTTCAATTAAGAGACGGCACGCGCTTCCGACTCTCGACTAAAAGGTGGAAGTCTCTCTCTCTCTCTCCCTCTCTTCACTCTTCCTCTCTCTCTCTCAGTTGGCAATGCAATTTAAGGCAATCGTTTGGCCAGACATTCAGTCTGCACTTAGTTCTGTTTGTGGCCAGCTCTAAAAACTGTAATTTTATGTGAATATACAGCTTTACACACACAGAGAGAGTGAGTGAGAGGGAGTGAGCGGCGAGCTCAATCTTGCTTGCTCATTCCTCTGGCCACTCGCTCTTTCCACTTGGTTGACATTGTGGCTTTCAGTTGTGTCATTGATTGGTTTACCCAGCATTTTGTTTGTTAGCTTTGGCTTCAGAACAGAACAGAACAGATCGTTGTAGTTGTAGCTGTAGCTGTAGTTTGTGTGCGGTTATTGTGCCTGCCACTTACCACTTACCACTTGCCACAAGGCTCACAACGCCCACATTCAATTGTTGCACGCCAAATCAATCAATTATGTAAGTGACCAGGGTTAACTATTGCATAAAGTCCGCTTGTGTGCGGTGTTCCGTGTGCTTCAATCCTTCGACAGTTTGGCCATTGTGAAAAAATTCCCCATTTTTCCTTCAATCCATTCTACTCGATTAACAGGGACAAAAAATTTATTGCAGTATTTGGAATTTAGGAATTGGACGAGAATACAAAGGAGGACTAATAATTCCATTGCTTAAGTAGCTTTCCAATATTCTATCACATAATTATATTAGATTATTTTGGGTTTTCTTTTAAATGTAAACACTAAAACATTTTAAAAACTGTCTTGCCTTCTTTAAATTAAATATTTTACAAAATTTTTACTAAAAACTAAACTAAAATTCGTGACATTTCCTGCCATTTGTGTC
Source organism: Drosophila suboccidentalis (assembly GCA_037043435.1). Lineage (NCBI taxonomy): Eukaryota > Metazoa > Arthropoda > Insecta > Diptera > Drosophilidae > Drosophila > Drosophila suboccidentalis. Next base: position 12,322 of record JBAMBK010001029.1, read on the forward strand.
TTTTCGTGCCTAATGGGCTTTCTGTTACTTTAAATTTAAACAAGGGACCTTAGAGTCTTTTCATTCCAGCTGTTTCAGTTGATTTTCTATTCAAAATATGCAGTTTTCCAAATATTTTTGTAGCTTTGTCGTATGTTTGGAATACAAACTAGGGACTTATCGGTCCCTTTTATTCTGTCCTGTACCTTTGCAGCCTTACTTTCTGTGCAACGTTAAAAGTTTTTATAAAAAAAATTGATAAATATAAAGTTTTATTTTCGCTTACTTTATTTTTATGCAAGTTGCATTTGTGTTTTCCATATGTTGCTGTGCAACAAGCTGCTTTCTAACTAACTTTCTTGAGTTTTCATCTGGTAATTGCTTTAATACTATGCCTTTTAGGTTCTTTATTTGTTCCTTTTGAAGCAGTGCGCATACGCCACGTGCTGGCGTAGCCCGTAAAAAAGTTTTCACTTTGACAGCATGCGAATTGTATTGGGAATTTGGGAGATGGAAGATGGAAATGAGAATGAGAATGAGAATGACAGAGGGAATGGATATGCAACGGATGCATATGCATGGCAACTGACATGGCATGCATCTCATGCTCCATTTGTCAACGCCGGGCAGAAGGAACATGTGAAAATCATTTGCAGCTCTGTCTGCAGAAAAAGATAGATCTATATGCTTGTCTCTTTCTGTCTTACGGCTGTATGCATTGTAACAAAAGATGAGTTGCACTTGAGCATGCTAAAATGCGTTATTAAGTGCATAAATATGCAATGCGCACAAGCGTTGCCTTCCCCCTTTCACCTTTCCCTTCTCAACCCTCATCCCCTACACTGTAAGCCCTTATCCCTATCACCAACAATGGCGCTCAGGTGAACTCAGAAGTGGATGGGCGCGATTGTGCGAAGAGCTTTTGAAATTTAATAAAATGCAAATGTAAAGCCTGTGAAGCAGACATGTGCAATTCAAGACTTGCTCAGACATGTGCCCGCCTTCACAACCCACATCCCACATGACACAGCCGACCCCTGCCCGACCCGATCCCCATAATCCCCACCAAGCATTGTCAGTCTGACAAACCCCTCGTACGCTAATGAGTTGGCCCCGTCTCGTCACACAAAGGCGGCCAGCGACAATGGGCATTATATAAATTATGCAGCTCGAGAAATGGATGCACTGAAGCGGATGACCCGCCGAATTGCGGTAATGACAAAGACATGTACGGCCAAGTGTGTCAAATACTCTTTTAATTATTTTAAATGCAAATGTGAAAATCAACTAAACGATGATGAGCGCTAAACAACAAGAAAGAAGAAAATCGATAATTACAAATTTTGGGTAAGGTAGCAAAAAAAAAGGATCAGAAGTTGAGCACGTGCCCAACTCCAGCAGGCATGTAACACACTTATAGACATTAATATGTGTATGTATATTTACATATATACACTATATATACACACTCAGGCGCACGACGTTGAAAGTTGTCCTGTCAACTTAGATTTGGGTTTAGTTTTGACAAAGGAAGAAAGAAAAATTTCGCATTAAATATGAATAATTTTTAATACTTCAAATTGCTTTGTAAAATAGAAGAAATTAAATGTTTTAAGTATATTAAAATTATTGCTATACAAAAATAAAGATATTGTAGTGTAACAATTACAAATATCAAAACAAGAATGACATTCTTTATCAATTACAATAAATGACTTACCATAATCAAGTAAATTTATCGTTACAAATAACTAAAGAAGTCATCCGATGTGGTTTGGCTCTCATTTTTTTTCTAAATGAAAAATTTTGATTCTGTTTTTTGATTATGTTTATTCGAACCTTAAGAATTTTATTGGTTTAGGCGAGAAGATGACATCGGCCAAGTGTTCGCTGCCAGAGCTCATGACCATACGCCCGTTTTATGGCATTTTCCATCACTTTTGCCAGAACTTCGGGCGACAGGTTCTCGCATTCCTGGCGAATATTTTCCTTAAGGGCTTCAAGAGTTTGCGGCTTGTTGACGTGAACCTGCGACTTTAAAAAAACCCCATAAAAAGAAGTCTGGAATGGTTAATTCGGGTGATCTGGCCGGCCAGTGCAAATATCAAAAACGAGAGATAAAGCGGTTATTATTATTACATTATTACAATTATTCTGCGTTCTTGGGGAGTGTATCGCTCCATGGCTTATTCACTTGTATTCTGTATCTGTCTAGTCCACAAATGTCAAAACAGATTTGACATTGGCGGCCATTTGCAAAAATGAGAGCATCTTCCAATAGGGTGACTTCTTTTGCGCCACCTTGTACAAGAAAATATATTTGTGAAATTCATCTGATATCAGTTTATCTCTCATAGTTATAGTCTGTTATACTCGTGTATGCAATAGAAACCCAGTCGGATAAGACTTCAAGTTTATTCTTTGAAATTTTCACTATCGCTCATCTGATCTCGAAGAAACTATCAATAATATTCGATTGGCAAAAACATTATTAAATATATCATGTCTATCAGCTCTTTGATATCGTTTCCATAGCTTTTGCATAACAAGTCAACCTTCAAATACTCAAACCATAAACCTTCGAAGCCCTCAAGCTGTCAGGTCTTAGCCTTTGGTTCAGGGCCCTCAGCTGCCTGATGTCGACTGTCTTCTGTCGGTTGTCGACTGTCGTTTCGTCGGTTGTGCACTGTCGATTGTCGGCTGTTGGTTCGCCAAGCCTTTCCTTTCACACTTTACGCGTGCTTGGCACAAGTGGCAAAATGTTGTTACGTGAGCATTAAACCATATTTTAAGTTATTAAGTTATTGACAAAAGCACACGTCACCCCTTTGCCGGGGTCGTATTTGGCTTTGTCCCCCGTAAGCCTCGTACCTCTCTGGGTGGAGACGAGCGCCCATGACTGGCAGCCGTTGCCAGGCAGAGCTCCGAGCTCAGGGCGTGTATCTGTATGACACTTGTGTGTGCTGCTTATCCGTTGTTGTTGACAATGCCAATGCCACGCCCTAAAGCTACGCACACAAACATACACACTCCAACACAGGCACAGACACACATTTATATAATATCCAGTATTATATGTCTGAACATAAAAACTGTAAGCGGCACGCATAAAAAGAAATTTTCAATTTAGTCCAAGCTGCCGCCGGAGGCGACTACTTTAAGTTTTCTTTTTCCATTTTGGCTTTGGTCTTTTGGGAGCTGCGGCAAGTGCTACCAAATTTGTTAAATTTTACAAATTTCTTTTCGGAATTAAACATAAATATAGCTATAAGTTACTCCCATGGCTCAGGTACGTTCTCAGCTCTCCCTCTCCCAGCCATACGACACACGTTCTCATGTCTTTTGCCTTCATCTGCCTTATGGCTTTGTCGTTATTCGTCTGAATTTTTTGCTGTTGCTCTGTGGGTCTGGATTCTGGCGTTGCCATAGCATCTGTGTGTGAGGTTCTATACCAATGAAGCTGAGGTGCTGCTAGTATGTGTACTCTTATAATAGCCATGTTTGCAACTTAGGTTTTCTTTGCGGATGGGTTTTTTTCAGAGTCTCTTTTTGCAAGGTTTTTGTACACTCTTCTATGACATCTTATAGATTTGAAAACATTATTATAAAAGATAATCAGGCCTGTTCTGAATTTCAATCGTTTGCAAAAAGTAAAAACGAAACGAAAACGTACGTTTTACTTTTTGCTGTTTCCAATTCCGAACGAAATGGTCTTGTTTTTACTTTTCGAACTCGGTTTCGAAAACGATTCGAAAATTCATTTTAAGTATTTCAGGTTGAATATAGCAGATAGAAGGTAAATTAGACTAAGACTTCGTTGCTCGAATTGTGTTATTCAGTTGAACTCAGCAGCCTTCGATTGCGACAGTTGGTATCGATAACAAGAATTTAAGTGGAATTCAGAACAGCTCGGTTTTGTTAAAAACCTTTTTAAAAAATACTTCAACTATTTAAAATTGAAGTAGTGAAGTAAAAATGTTCAACATTATTATAATTTTCAGTTTATAATTTTAGGTATTTATTTTAATGGCTTAAATGGCATTGATTTTCAAATCCGTCGACTCTAAAGACCGAATATTTTATAGACAAATGGATCGTGTATTATATGACTAGATATATTTTCATTTGTTTCTAACCCTTATTGAATGAATTTTAAATGTATAAAATCCAGCTTAAGTTTTTTACATTAAGGGGAGGTTCTTTTGGATTTGGCCGAAAATCAAGCAAAATTTGAAAATGGTTTGTGGGAAAATGAAAAGACATACGAACTTCTGCTTTCGAACTTTGATTCGTTGTTTATTGACGATTAAAAAAAAAAAGTGATATTTGAGAAATTCAAAATGGCGGATCTCGTCGACCTCGACTCTCAAAACATCGATCTGCTTCTTCAAGTGTTGGGCCTCTGGTAGTAAACTGACATGAGAAATGTATATAATTTATTAAAATTGATAAAATTTCCTATGGCTTATACCTAACTTCAATTAATTTTGGTGAAAAAAAACCAATTTCATGGTCGTTTAAAAAAAAAATTGAAATTTTTACACTTTATTTTTACTTTGATCTCGTTTAAAAATTATAAATAAATAATTTTTAATGCCAATTTTAGGTATAAGCCATACAAAAAGTATATACTTTAAAACATTTTTTGAATGAAGGAAATCGGATCAATAGAACAAGACCTGTACTTGAAATTAGATTAGAAAACATGGTTTCGAGAAAAACGCGTTTAAAGTTTTTGGAAAGTGACAGCGGGTACGCAGCGCGCGCGACATGGGTACGTTTGACACGCCCTAGCTCAAGAAATACGCGTCGTATTGAAAAATCCCTTGGCACATATATTCTATACATATGTATATAACTTTCATTTTGTGTAAAAAAAAAAAATCGATTTTTTCAAAAAAGTCCAAAAGAACCTCCCCTTAAGCTATGTTTCATAAAACTTAAACTTTTTACTATTTTAAAATGATATAGCAGACGTGCAACAGACTTTAAATAGAAATAACCACAAAAACATATTTGATATAATCTGGTGTTGACAGTTTTGGTTTACTAAAGTTTTGAATTCTGTAAATTCTTCAGTAAAGTCTTCTTTCAAACTAAACGGGCGTCTATTCTACTATTTCTAATATTTTAATTTTTCAAGAACTTACCAACTTATACTTATAAACACGTAGAAAATGTGTAGAAAAGTCACAAATTTGTGTAGTGGAAGTTTTGTAGTAGAAGTTATAAAAACAAGAATTAAACCCATAAATATAAATAAACTATAGAAGTAAGTTTTAGCCAACTTGAGGTCTAGTAATGTCAATATGACAGTTACGACAAACAACAAAACACACAAAGCACTTGCAGAACGCAAGGAGCATGGCTCGGTATACAGCTGTTTCAAGAGATGCCAATCTCTATCATCAGTACCGTCGTGCTGACTTGACCAGCGATCCAAGCCTAACGTCACCTTTGAGAAGCCAGAACCAGTTGTGAATTCTAAGCCTCCAAAGTGAAAAAAGCTGTGAAGCTGATCAAGCCCTTCATGTGTTTGTTGTTGCACCAAACAAACATTTTAATAAATAAACTATGTTATAAGTAATAGAGTATCTATCAGTCGTTCTGTAAGAACCATAGAGCAGTTTTGAATTGCTGTTTGCCGCCTGCAGATGACATGAAACAAAGCAATTTTGGACTTGGATATGTTTAGAGGCAGCACTTTATGTGAAATGCGGTTGAAAGTGTCTTGCACTTGGCAAGGCATCTAATATTTTGTTAGCCATTTGGTTGCTCCGGACACGATGATGGCCTTAAGAGCAGAGCATTACGCTGTCTGTAAGTTAATTCTATATTTGGACTTATGTAGAAGTTTCAGAACTTTTCCACGCAGGCAAAAGGGAGGCAATTCAAGCTGTCCAGGCAAATAAACAGTCGCAATAGCTGGACAAAGGCTGCTTAGAGAGTGTGTCCGTTTGTGTGAGTGTGTGTATGTGTGTGTACATACGTCAGCAGCCTTTTCACTTTTCCTTTTCTTTTTGTTTGCGCTGCCAAATCAACCACCACCGCAGTCGTCGTCGCAGATAATTTGCCAAGAGAGTCAGGGGAGTCGCGAGGGTGAAGCCAGTGCCAGTGCCATGACCTACTTTTGGAGCAACTTTTTCAATTTGTTTGTCATCGAGTATATACATATATTTATACGTGTGCATGTGTGTGTCTAAAGAACTATAACTAGGTTTAATAGGTTTATTTGGTTAAATATTACAATATAAAGAATGTGGCACTAAACTCTACTCATAAAGCTTTTTCAATGGTTAACTAATGTGTGTCGCCCCATTTGAGGGTACAATTATACAACAGCGAACAGCATCAGGCCCATCATGGCATAGAGTTGCTGTCCCGCCGATCCCTGATGAATCAGTGCAGCATTTGGTATACTCCTGGCCTCTGGTATATGATCTGGCACCATATCCTCGGGTCGTACAACAACCTCATCATCTTCATCATCATCATCATTATCAACGGATTCTGTTGTCAGACCACCCTTGAGGAGCGCCAACTGTATGTCAATCAGCGACGGTGTGGTCACATCTTGGTTTGACGGTCGGTGCCAGTGTGGCGGCGGCAGAAAGGGTTTGTAGTCCGGCGGAGCGGAGTCGCGACCACGGTAACCGTAGACAAACATTTGGGCAAACATCGAAGTGATATTGAAGTCCGTTATGGTGGCCTTCAAGGTACCGGGCGAGTAATGACTGTACTCGGCTACGGGCGCTGCGTAGTTCTCAGCGGTACTGACCTTATCCGTAAAGTGCTGAAAATTGGATTAAAAGCGGGTGTCAAAAGTTTTCGTTCAGTTGGCAAACTTGCTACTCACATCGAAGATGACGAACTTGACATAGGTTATGTAATCGCTGTCAATGTAGTAGAAGATGAGCGTGTGATTACTCCGCCCCTGGGGCGCATCCGGCGATGTCTGATACGTTTCATATATCAAATCATCACCTACAAAAAGAAACAAATCCAATTTCATAATTATTGATTGAATAACTTCGGTGTTTTTTTTTTCTAATCATAATCAAATAATACTTATAAGGAAATAAACATTAAAGAAATTGCAATAAATATTAGTAAAAATATCAAGAAATTTTTGTTTCAAAATTTAAAAGCTAAAAGACCTTGTTAACTTTTAAATGCATTTTCAAAAGATTTCGAGATCTCTTGTGAAATTCTAAAAAAAAATCTTTCTTACTAAATATTTAGGGATACCACAGAAATCGCAAGCGAAATAGAATTCCGCAGAAAGCAATTCCGCACGGAAATTTCAGAGGTGCCACAGAACTTTGAGAGATTTAATTTTTTTTAGCATTTTCATCAACCTTTTCGAAAAAAGTAGCTAAGGGCTGACACCTTCTCCGATTAAATTACCCAAGGGTTTGATTAGCAACTTTTTCAAGTTTATCATTGCAGAGCAAAAAGCTTTTAATTTTTTTCTTATTTAATTTTTATAATTTAATTTATTTATGTAATAACTGATTTTGTTTAGCTAAAAAAAATGTAAAAGGAACTGGCGCGAGAAAATAAAAGTTACTCGACAACTCTAGCAATTGTATACCATTAGTTTGGCAACTCTTCGTAAAAAATGTTTTCACAAATTGCACAATAAATTAAAGGTTTTTTTTCCAGTAAAACTTCATTTTCCTCATTTTTATTGCTTAATTTAAAGAATACTGAAGTGGTTCCTTAAATTTTTTTTAAATACCTTACTTCGAATTCTGACTAAAAAATGTGTCATCGCTGATCCTGACTTCGAAAATCTATATCGGACTAGGTGGCAGCATCGGACGCCAGCGGATTTAGCGCTAGTTCTTTCCGCGCAAAATTATTTTGCGAATTGACCTGTGGCACAGCGAAATGAAATTGAAGTGAAATTCAAGTGAAAGCGATTTCTGTGGCAACCCTGATTATTTAAATACTGTTTTAAAAAAAGGCAGTTTTACCAATTATATTTTATCAGTATATCAAACATCAATAATGATAAATATTAGCAATTCCTTTTTCTAAAACACTAAAATAATAAATAATTGTTAGCTATGGAAGGAAAAAGAAAGAATAAAATGCCGGTTTCACTGCGTCACAAACTGTCACATACCATTATCCCAACTCTACATTTCGACATTTATGGCATCAAAACTATAAGTATCTGTACTGGTGTTTGAAAATGTATTAAGATTTAATGGATTCTGAAGTCCCAGATGCAGTACAGAAGCACTGTGACAGTCTATGAAGCAGTATAAGCCCAGCATTATAAAAGGAATTTTTTCCTTATTTTGAACAACATATCGCTCATGTAAGAGTGACATAAGTCAAAAAACACGATTTTTGAGTTAATGATGCAGAAATGTTCGCAATTGTGTAAAAATTTCATCATCCTATCTTTAATACCAAGATTGTGAAAAGAGAATATGTCGTTTTTTCATTTGCAACGATTCGACTTAATAAACTCAAAAGAACGATATATCTCAGTTGCAATGCAATCTTTGACTAGAAAAGATTCTTTATGTTTTAAAAAGCTTAGTTGATTTTCTCAAATTTACAAGTTTGGCCGCTTTTCAAAAACACAGGCGACACTTGAAAACTTTAAATGCGTTCATCTCTAAACGCCATTTTTTGAGAAAAGTCACTATTCATGTAAATGAGCGTTTTGTATGTAAGCGTATAACTGTCAGTAATTACCCTCTTGACGCTCTCCAATTTCAATGATCTTGTCTTTTGCCTCAAACTCAGTGCTGCTGATGGGCTCATCAAAGCCTTCGGTGGTCTCCTCGATCATTTCCTCCAAGTCATCGTAGGGTTTCATATGGCCCTCAAATTGTGTATCGCGATTGAGCAGCAGCGCCGGATTCAAATTCAACATTGTCTCATTGTAGCCAAAGATTCTGATGATTACATCGAATTCAGCTGGGAAACTCTCAACTGTTTCTACGTATTCGCTATCAGTATCGGTATGCGACTCGTTCTCGTGAACAAGACGAACCATGCCCAAGACCAGACTATCAGTATAGCTGATTTTCACTTCGGCCGAAATGTTCTGGAAAAGATGAACTTAGTTTTTTGATTTGGAATTCAATCAAGCATGTATCGAATTGGCTATGCCTCACCGACAATCACATCCATCAACAACAACAACAAATTTCAAACAGTTTACAGGCACCAAAAATGTACTTTGTATCGCATTATAAATACATGAATGTGTTTTGCACAGTTTCTTAAGAAAAATCGCGTCATAAGTAGCCAACATATTGCCAAATTGAAAAAACATTTACACTTAAAATTATTCTTCTCCACAACACCCCATTCCTCGGACCGGACTGCTGTCAAAAGATGTGCCAAATAGCCAAATTTGAGCTAGTTTTTCAAAATACTTAAAAAAAAATATATATGCAAATATACCTAATATTTCGTGAATTTTTGTATACACTGACTGTTGATCGCTTTTCTACAGAAACTGTAAGGTAAAAATAATAAAATTAATATTTAGATAAAATTAGTTGTTTTCTACTGACAGCTCTTGTTTTTTTATATTTCTAAAATTCAAGATTAAAATTCGTTTAAATAATAATAATTATATTAAATTTGAATCTGTTTTTCACATTAATCTTCCACGTCTAGAATCTATTCTTCTTTATCACTGCTTTTCCATCTCTAGAATCGATGATCGATCTTAACTAGAATCTTTATTCTAATTTGCATCATCTGTATCAAATAATTTTCAATTTAAAGGAATAGTATATTCTTCAGTTAAGATAACTTTATCCATTCAAGTTATGTAGATTTCTACAAAGGTTTTCAGAATGCATCTATCGCAGCTGCTATAAAAACAATTTTTTTGTTATACAGTGGCGAGCAAAAGTGAGTGCATGTTCACAACACTGACTTTCATGATTCCTAAAAACAAACCCATACAAGGGAATCCAAATTTTTTTTTTCTTAAATTTTTATCATTTTATTCTTAACAAATAGGAGTAAGGCAACATTAATAAAAAAGACAAATTCTTAGATTTTGAAAGAAAAAGGAAAAAGGAAAAGGAAAAAAAAGTTAGCTTACTTTTTCAACTTTTTACCCTAGATTTTTTGGAAAGAAAGTTTTGATGCAAAAAGCCGGCAAAATCAATTCTATTAGTGACAGCAAAAAAAAATTTTCAAAAATCTCTTCGCTAGTATTTTTTAAAATTTTTTGAAATTTTCAAAAAAAGTCATCCTTTGCATGAAAATGAAGAAAAAGTGAATATTTTGCAGTTTTCATAAAATTTAAAAAAATACTAGTGAAGAGATTTTTGAAAATTTTTGCAAAAAAGGCACTTTTTCCTCATTTTCATGAAAAAGAGACTTTTTTTTTTCAATTTTCAAAAAAATTTAAAAAATACTAGCGAAGAGATTTTTGAAATTTTTTTTTTGCTGTCACTAATAGAATTGATTTTGTTGGCTTTTTGCATCAAACTTTCTTTCCAAAAAATCTAGGTTAAAAAGTTGAAAAAGTAAGCTAATTTTTTTTTCTATTTCCTTTTTCTTTCAAAATCTAAGAATTTGTCTTTTTTATTAATGTTGCCTTACTCCTATTTGTTAAGAATGAAATGATAAAAATTTAGAAAAAAAAAATTAGGATTCCCTTGTATGGTTTTGTTTTTATGAATCATGAAAGTCAGTGTTGTGAACATGCACTCACTTTTGCTCGCCACTGTATATGTAAGGGCATTCAATGTTCGGTAACTTAATAATTTTGTATTTTTAAATTGTAAATTAGGTAATTCTGTGTGCATGAGTAGCGTTTTTGTTTTCAAATTGATGCCAAGTCGGAAAATCGGCAGGCAAATTCTAGATCACGAATTATTGTTTAAAAACATTTTGTGGCTTTACCTATTTATGCAGTTTGGCGTTTCGTGTTTTTATTGTTTCCGAGTTTATATAAGTATTTTCTATTGCATATTGCTATGCATATTTACTGGGGGTATTTTCAATTAGCGTGCGACATTTAAATCACAAATGAAATTTTGTCTCACATGCTGCCAGTTTGGTTCATAATTCTAACCGATGCTATGGCAATAATAATCTGCGCATCTAATGGCCAAACAAAATGGTATGGGAAAAACATTGGACGGGAGAGTGCGGCACAGACATGTACTGAATATATAAATAAATACATATCTGTGTAGTTTGCTGTTTGTTGCTGATGTTGTTTTCTATATTTCTGTGGGCACTTTTCGCTCGCGGTGACGAAAAAAACAAATTTCATTTCTATTTCGGTCTGGGAATATGCAAATAAAAAAAGATCTCATCGAGGGTTCGTCGACAAAGTTAACTCACTTCCTCCGATACGATTTCAATGTAGGTTATCGGCTCTACGATATTATAATTGAAAACAACTTTTGCCGGTTCACTGGTGCCGGCAGGACGCGAATGCTGCACATCCTTCAGCAACAACTGGTCCCCCTCGATGCGCTGGCCAAAACCAAAAAACCGATCGCCCAGAACTCCATTGGTGGACAGTAGCAACTGTCCAGCTATAAGAAACAGCAATGCAAATGCCGAATACATTCTATGCGCGCTATAATTGTTAGATGGAAGTCTCAGTTTGGATATGGCCAGGCAGGAACTTGGCACATTGCCGGCAACGCGGCCCGAAAATCGAGAGTGCTTTGAACGTGCCGCGGCAAACGAACGTTGGCAACTGATTTGGAGATTTGCCCTGAGATATGTCGACTCCAAGTGCTGAGTGATCATCAGGCATTTCAATTTGGTGCAGAGAGCATGATTTTGCGCACTGAAATAGAGAGAGCTAGAGAGAGAGAGGGAGAGAAAGACCTTTCTCTCTCAGGGAAATTGTGAGTGCAGATTCTATATATTGAATTGTTGTCTGCACGTTCGGCAGCTGAATCTAAAGCAATACTTGTAGTTGTCATCGAAGACGAAGGGTGTACTTGACCCCAAATGCGCAGAGTATGTGACGTTGGGCAACAACATTCACCCAAACACCCACAACATCGAATTTGACCGCCAACGACCCCAAAAATAGACCCCGCTGACTAACAACCTTTGTAGTTCAATGCGTTTAATTTTGTCGAAAAAATCAGCAAAATATAAAAAAAAATGATATGATAAAGTAATACGATCTGGCGAATTTCGATATATTATATGTATGTTTTTTTTTTATTATTATAATTATTATTTCTTTATTGGGATTCCAAGCACTACAAGTATAAATTTATTATTTAATGTGCTAATCCCAATGTGTTGTTTACTGAATATAAAGTTACATACATATTTTTTTTTTTTTTTTTTTTTTTTTGATAAATTGTATTTTATTGCAGCTTATTGTCTTAAGACTCTATAGCGCATTTATAGCTTATTAACCTTAACAATGATTTTCAATACAATATGATTTTCAAAGGTGTAAGTCGTTTCGGGAATCTAGGAGTCAGCATGGAACCCCGGAACAAATACATCGAGTAGCCCATCACATTTTGGGTGCTTTCGAAAATAGGGAATACTGTTCTGCAGTTTTCCTAGACGTCAAGCAGGCCTTTGATCGCGTCTGGCATCTGGGACTCCTAAGCAAGATAAGAACTGCCCTCCCAGCCTTCTACAAATTGTTAGCCTCCTTCTTGTCGGAACGAAGCTTTGTAGTAGCAAAAGGACAAGCTACATCGTCGATTCGGCCAGTAAGAGCAGGTGTTCCTCAAGGAAGTGTTCTCAGCCCCACATTATACACCTTGTACACAGCAGACATGCCCCTGCCCTTATCTGACACTGGAATGCTAATAGCAACATACGCAGATGATACGGCAATACTGAGCCGCAGTCCGTCTGAGCAAGAAGCATCGGAAACACTACAAGTATATTTAGACGAATTCAAGAGCTGGACGGAACGCTGGTGCATCACTATTAATACACAAAAATCAGTGCACATCACTTTTGCCACCAAAAGAGGAGACTGCCCTGAGGTCACACTCGAATCTCCAATACCAAGAGCAAGTAAAGTGAAATATTTGGGAGTCACATTTGACAGACGACTGACATATGGCCCACACATCACTCAGACAGTCAAAACCTGCAAATTAAAATTAAAAAAAATGGACTGGATGCTGAGAAGTTCTAGCAAATTGTCGCTTCGTAGCAAAAGAACAATTTACAATGCTATAGTAGCTCCAGCTTTCACATACGCAATTCCGCTCTGGGGAACTGCTGCGAGGTCACATATTAAAAAAATACAAACTATGCAAAACAAGGCCCTGAGAAGATGGACTGGAGCTGAATGGTTTGTCAGAAACGAAGTCCTGCATAAGGACCTCAACATCCCAACCATTGCTGAACTAATTGGTCGACACAGCTCAAGGTATGCGGATAGACTTTCTGCACACCCAAACCAACTTGCAGCAAGCTTAGCCACAAACACAAACAGGCGAAGACTCAAAAGATTACACATACATATATTTTATTTTAAAAACTATGTTTTACAATAATTTAATTTATTATAATTTTTAATTAGTTTGAATATAATTATTATTTACTGAATCTAATGTCTGCAAATGTCGTTTAAGCTTAATATTAAATTGCGATGCACTTCTAATAGTTTAGAGCTTGTTAATTTAATTCTAGGGCAAATAATATTGTTTGTGCGTTGAGACGCAGCAAATTGAATTTATTTAAACAAATATAAAGGCTCCTTTGTAACAAGGATTCTGTGCAATAGAATTAATGCTCTAAAATCTATCCACAATTGAAGGCTAATGTCAAAAATTTTCTTGGCAAATATAGTGATTCAGTCACATCGCACACTGGTTCCTGTTGTATGGGGAAGGCGGCCAAAAATACTTCTAGTAGAGGTAGAGGCTTGAAACTTTACACCCAAATCTTTATAAATTTATAGTAAGATTATTTATAAAAACCCCCAAAAAAACC
>JBAMBK010001030.1:0-105866 GCA_037043435.1 Drosophila suboccidentalis
CTTCCCTAACTCGAATATTCTCTAACTCGAACAAAATCGAGTGGCAATAGCATTTAATGAGCAAATTTCATACAATTTTGCTTCCGTAACTCGAACTTCCCTAACTCGAATTTCTCCGTAACTCGAACAAAAATATTGGCCCGTACTTCTATAGGTCGAATTTTTCGGAAAAATCACCAAAAAATTGAGTTTTTTTTTTTTTTTTTCTGTTTTGTGCTTTTGTTACCGGCTCGTTTGGGTATGTTAAAATTATGTACATTTACATATGATGACAAAAAACAGGATATTATACTTATGGATTGCATTATTCATGTATTTAAAGCTTGGGATATTGACGTTAAAAATCAAACGATAGCGAACTGTTTTAAAATGTCTGGATTTGGCCAATATTCTTTATGGGAGGATGAGGACGACATACCCTTGTTACTTTTACGAAACACAATTGAACATCGAAACTTCCTGGAAGCTGATTTCCAAACATGGCTAAGAGTAAATAACATTACTTCTAGTGCTTCTCTTCAGGACTACATCGACGAATGACGATGTACATGACGACATAATTGAAAACTATAGCTCAGATTTAGTGGAAACTATTTTAAGAGAAGCGGAATGTGATGACGAAGGCTCGGTGGACGATAATATTTGTCAGCCCTCCATGAGCGAAGTAGAAAACGCCTTTAAAACGTTGACTGCCTATTTGCCAACCCCCAACTTAACACGTGATGATCACTATAGGGCCTTAAACAAGCTAGAAGCCCTTTTTTTTAGAAAATAATATAAAAAAAATAAATATCAGACCCTTATTTCCGATTATTTAGCTTGAAGAATAAGAGAAAATTTAAAAGTTAAAGTATAGTAAAGTAAGAGAAAAAGGAAAATTGAAGTAAATGAATTTTTGTAACTAATTTCTGTTTTTTTTAGTTTTGTTTAACTTTAACGATAAAAATTTAACAGCTCGCAACATGAATAAATTTGTAGTATCATTTAAAACATTAAAAAAAAAAATTCTCTAACTCGAAGTCTCCCTAACTCGAACTTTTTTCTTGGATAATGCTGATTCGAGTTAGGGAAGTTCGACTGTATATTAATAATTAAAAAAAAGTGTGCGTGTAAAAAATGTAACGTCCGCAACAGACCAAAAAAAATTGTATTAAGCGAGACTTCTTATCATTTTTTTTTAAGCTGGATTGAAATGGTCAAATGGTCAAAGTGTGAAAATGCTCGTCAACCTGAAATCGACTTCCACTATTGTAAAGGCCGCAATGGAACTTTCAGCAAGCTTAAATTTAAAAATTTAAGCTTAATGACAGGCTGTTATTTTAAAATAGGTTTAAAAGAACTTCCAAAGATCTGAATTTTTCCGAAAATTTCATTAAAATTAACCTAACTGTCTTAGTTTAAACATGCAAATATGCGTGCAAATGTAACGTGCGCAACGCTGGAATAGCCCATATAGATTTCAGTTTCACGAAATACCACATATAATAATAATATGGGCTTAATTCTTTTTAAAAATTTTTTAAACAAAATTTTGTCAATCAGGCCTGTTCCGGTTTTTATTTTATACATATTTTTTATTATTTTTTTTTTTATTTTATAGCATTTAATGAAATACATTTGTTCACTTTGCATTTAGACAAAGTATTTCAAAATGTCCGTTTTTCAATTTATCGGCCTTAAACTTATTAACTCAAAGTGATATCAATCCGCAAAATTACGCCAAAATGATATTAGAGCAAGTTAAAGAAATTCACTTCCGCAAAATCTTACCGAAAGTGAAAACCGGAACAGGCCTGAATATGTTTTTTTTTTTCAAACACAGTTTAACTTCAATAACTCGAACGTCTATAACTCGAACTAAATTGAGTGGCAATTGCGTATACTAAACCGAACGAAAAGACTTCCATAAATCGAAGTCTCCATAACTTGAACTTTTTTCTTGGATAATGGTGATTCGGGTTAGGGAAGTTCGACTGTATTTATAAAAAACCCTTTTTAAGATCTGAGGAGACAGGCCATGTATCATGTCAGAAAAGTAGATGGCAAACATCGGTAACTTTTGAATTAAGTGAGATATCGGCAAGTAAGGGTTTTAAGCAACGCAAATACTTAATTCAAGTTTATTCGAACTTAACTTACAGCAATGAGTTTGCAGTCGCACCTTGATCAGCTCCATGGGACACGCGATGAAGGACTGGATAAAGCCGGCCACAGATCCGGCCAAAAACATGTTGTGATACTCCAGTTGCTCCCGCTGATAGTCGCTGTGGCAGACCTTTCGCAGCTGCCGCAAATGATTACCGTATATGCCAAAGAGTATGGAGTTGATGGCACCCGTCGACATGAGGGGAAACATCATTCCTCTGTAGTAACCGTTGATCTTTAAGGCATTGTTAATTGATCGCCTACAAGGCCAAGTGCAATTCTCTGTTCACTTACCCCATTGTTGCGGCTGTAAATTTGTTGCACGGCCGTTAGGACGGATGTATTTGAGGCCTGTTGCCAGGTCTTGATGGTATCGAGTGGATGCGCCACAAGCACTCCGCATGCACCTGTGCCACATGATAAATAAACAAAAATTTATAATATTTTAAAAGAATTGACAATAAAGTCGAGTGCTGGACAATAAGATACTCCTTAGTCAATTTAAATATTACTTTACTTTACTCTCTGAATGGTAAAATCCAACTCTCGTGCCTTAAAACTTTATTTTTTTTTTAATTATTATAGCACGACTAAAAGCAGTCGGTAAAAAGTAAATGAATTTTGACAATTAAAATAAAACTAAAATTTAAAAATAATAAATTAAATTAATGTAAGCTTTAAGTTAAGGACTGAAAAGAAAAAAGTTAAGTTAATTCTGGGGTATGAAAAAAATTATAATTGACATTTTGCAAGGATTGAGGAAAGCCCAGAAAAACCCAATCAGATCAATGAAAAATATGTAAGTTAAAAGCCTCTTGGAAGATTATTTATCCACTGAAGGAGGAATTATCATAGAAAAACAGACATATCAACTGATTTATTCCCTCTTATTGATAATAATTAAATGGTATGCCGTCTTAAAGAGCGATCTATCTTAAAAAACGGTACGATATCTACATATGTGCGAAATAGAGCGAGGCATAATTTTGAAAACTTTTTAATATCCGCTAGAAACAATCTGACAAACTTAATCTGCATGGTATAATAATGAGGGATAAGTTTTTTAAATAATTTTCAAATAATTCATATTCATATCTTGTATACCGTTCTTGTGATTATCGAAAGAACTCTTGTCCTTACTCCAAGGTGATTTTGAATTGAATACTTTAAGATCGTTCTTTGCTCTTGAAATAAATGACCATCGGTTACATACTTTGCACAGAATATAATATGCCCTTGTACCCTACGAGCGATGGGTATACTTATAATTAAAAAGTTGTTTATATATGATATATGTGCATATATTAATGGGAATCAGGAGGAGGCCCCATGATGCCGATATGCACATGTTGCCGCATGACGTTGCCAAGAATTTCGAGTGTATTGCCCAAAAATACTGCTCGTGGATCAGGGGCGCCATCACATGAACTTGACCGTGACGTCGCGACGCAGCTGGCCTGCCGCTGATGCTCTCTCAGTGCTCAGTACTCCGCCAACAAGTGGCTAATATGGTTTTGTTAGCCGGATTGCGTCATGCCAAGCATAACGTGCAAGGGTTGAAATTGAAACTCACCACCAACACAGCCCGCCACAAAGTCACAATAGTTCTCCCACTTCATTGCATTCGCATTTGTTTGTTAATAAATGCAGAAACGACTTGAAATAATAATATTTGATTTAATGATTATTTTAACGTGTCTATCGACTGCATTTGGCAGCAGCAACGAACGAACTGCAATTGCAATTGGGACGCTGCTGTGCTGCGTGGACGAAAGCTCAACTGCTTGGCAAGCTTTTAAGCTCTCAAAAGCTGGCAGCTACAAATTGAAATTGAAATGGAAATAGACAATGGTTATTGATTTTGTTATTAAATGTTGTTTTTATTGTTGTTGATTGATCTCTTTGCCTCTCTCTTCTCTGTTCTCTGTTACTCTCTGCCTCCTTTTCGTTTAATTTATATGCATTTTTAAATGGTTTCAATTTAAACTGCTTTACTGATAGATGACTTCTTAACTTCTCTGCCCATTTGGGAGCTGAAAGCAACCAACTAAACCTTTGCTTTTATAGTCGTACATATATATATATTAATTCTCATTTATTTTTTCTTTTATAATTTAGTGTAATTGTAATGTATTTATGTTTTTATTTTTTATTTTTCATACTCAGCATAAGATTTTGTTTAGTTGTATCTCTAAGACGTAGCGTTCGTGTGCCAAAGGAAACAAATTGAAAACCTAGCACAACGAACGAAGACTCAAAAATAATGTTGTTGTATTTATGTATGTACTTTTGTTTTTGCATTTTGTTGCTGTTGTTGTCATGTCATATACGATAGGTATTTTTTACAAGTCTAAAACATAAGAAAATATTTCACATTTTATAATTATGCAATATATTAATATTGTTAAAGCGCCTTATTTTTTGTTTTCTTTTATTTTTTGTTGATTCTTTTTTTATTATTTATTTATGTGGTTGTTGTTAATGCGACTTTATTTTTTTAGTACAGTTTTTCTTTAAAAGTACTTAACGAGTTTTGCTTATACTTTTAGCTGGCTTTTAAGCAGCTATTTTTCAACATGCTTTTGTTTTTATTTATACATATAAATACATGAACCTAAAGTTAAAGTTATAATATAAATTGAAAAGCGGGCTAAACATTAACTCAAAGTGCAACAAAACAAAATCACAAACACAAACTAAACGAAAAAAAAAAACAGGACCACATCTCTTAGACATATGTATATGTGTAAATTAATATATGTATATATTATATTTACATATACTGCATATTTGTATATGTATTCTCATTTATCAGGCATGATTTTTAACATTCTTTTTTTTTCTCGTATTTTTTTCATTTTTTTACAGTTTCTATATAATTTTTGTTTCACTTGATTGGCATTTCTATGTGAATTTCAACATTAACTATAGAGGGCGCATGATGGGTGAACTTTTTGTTTTGTTTTGCTATCGGGGGAATTACCAAAGTAAAGACTATAGTTATTGCAGTTGGATTGACATCAAGGCATTGTTACGATCAGCATATTTATGAAATCCGCCACAAAGCTATAGTCCTAATTGAACCAACTTCTAATAATCTATAGCCTTTCTGATTTGTTTTAACTTGTTTGGTGTCTTATTAACTTTTCTCATGAAAATGGCAGTCAGAAGTTTCATCAACTTGCCATAATGGATACTGGAGTCTATTGGTTAGAATGCGTTGCGTTGTTGTATTTATTATTATTTTTAATTGTTGTATTTGTTGCTGTTGATCTCCGAATTATTTTCATTTTCATTTAAATTACACTCTAATATAAAGATGCAAAACTTTCATACACACTTTACTTAGTATTTAGATCATAGAATGATTCTGTTTTTATTTTTATAGATTTTCGTTTTACTAGATGACAGTTTAGTTGGCGTGATGATTAACACGGTCTCTTCATTATAATTTTGTTATCCGTTTATCTTATCGTTTTTATTTTTGCATTTTATTGCCGTTTACAAACATATTTAATAATAATAACGCATGTTTCATATTTCTTTTTGTAGTTGTTTAACGCTCCTATGTTTTACTCGTTATTTGTTCATATTTTTTGTAGTATGTATGTATATCTGTATGCATACTATAACTTACTTTTCACAGATACAATTTTTTATATGCATATTTTGTATGTAGGTATGTATGTATCTTTAGTTATTAACTATTAACTTTTGAATAATATGCATACTTAGATACTTTTGTAATGGGCGTGTGTGTGTGTGTGAGTTGAATGAACAAACATACATATGCATCTATTTAGTAAACATATACATATTATTATTATTTAATATTCCGTTGATTATGATATTTGTTAGTATGAGGAGTGCGCCTAAGTGTGAGTGTGAGTGTTTGCTTTCAATTGATAGATGAAAAGCTTTTTATAGCGGAGCGTCACAAAATTTAATTCATATTTTTCCTACAATATTTACAATGAAAAGTTTCTCAAGCGAATTGTTTAGAAATTGTGCGCATTTTATTGAACAAAAAACAAAACAAATAAAATAAGTTAAATTATTAGAAACAAAAAGAAAACATTGAAAGCAACAATTTGAAAGATTTGTTGTGTCGCTCCCTAGGCATTCATTCATTGTATTATTTATCTGAGCTGAGCTATTAAATTAGTTCTCAAAATTGTTAAGTAGATGACAGACTGTGAATTGCGAGTTGTGAAACGGTGCCTACCTTAACCA
This sequence comes from Drosophila suboccidentalis, assembly GCA_037043435.1. Taxonomy (NCBI): domain Eukaryota; kingdom Metazoa; phylum Arthropoda; class Insecta; order Diptera; family Drosophilidae; genus Drosophila; species Drosophila suboccidentalis. Next base: position 6,379 of record JBAMBK010001030.1, read on the forward strand.
TTAGGTTGCATTACGTTTACTAGAGACTAACGACGTTACTTTAATGTTTACTTCGGTATTTAGCTTACAACTTTTTTACAGTGCATATTTTATTTATCATTTTTCTTCCTTTTCTAGTTTTTTTTTTTTTATCAATTACGGCGCTTGCGCAACTTATTATTCTCATTAATGTTTAACTTAGAAAGAGACTCTATTTTGCACACATACTTATACTTTCATACACATACATATATATATAATATTCTTGCATTTGTATATAGATCAGCAATTATGTGGTATACATATATAGTATGCATATGTAAAGTTTCACTTTAAGCAGTTTTTCTAGCCCGATTAGCTGTATTTCTTTATCTTTTTGTTTTATTTTCTTTTTATTATTTTTTTGCTGATGAACCCCGCTAATTTAGTTGTTTGTGGACTAAGTTAACAATTTTAGTACTTAATATATGTATGTATTTATGTATATGCCTATAGGTCTGGCCCAGTTTTGAAAATTTTGTCGACAACGTGCAACACTTAAATATAGGTAACAAAGTTAGCATAGTCGCTCGATAAGTCTATTTATAGCTCTATATCTATATAAATATACATACATATGTATATAGCATTAATACTTATACATACAAACATATATGTAGATAGCATAAATGCATATACATATGTATGTAGACGCATATAAGTATATACAACGAAAAGTTCAGTGGAAAGTTGATACTGCTACATACCACACTGCTAAAATTCTGAAATTTTCGAAACTATAAAGTTGATTTTCCATTATTTTACACGTTCATAATGCTTGGCCATGGGAGCAGAAAACATTAAATACAGTAGCGTGGAACTGTATATGTATGTATTGTGTGTTATGTGTGTGTGTGAGTTTGGGTCTGCTGTTCTAAGCTAGGGGGTCTCTAGCAACACGTCTAGTTTTAATAATAAATTTCAATGCGTGTTCAACAATCAATCAATCAATCAGCTACAGTTTTTCGGCTCGCTTACATTTCACATACTAACACTTTTACGCTTTATTCAATTTGTTTTTCCTTAAACCTAATTAATAATATTTTTTTCTTTCTCTTGTAATATATATATATATTTATATGTATTTATAATATGTTTGTGTGTGTTGTGTTTGGGTGTGTGTGTGTGTGTTGTGTGAGGGTATTGTGTGTTGGTGTAATGTGTAAGATTTATATATTATATAGAATTTTAATGCCGCTGCATTCAAAACGCAGTGACGCTGCGCTCCTCAAGCATATCTAGGTTAGCCACGCTCTCAATTCAAATTCACAACATCCATCAGCTCCAGCTTGTTGGTTTGGTGTCTTGTTAAACGAGTATACAATTTTAATTACCATATTTATTAAGTTTAGCATTTACTGCATTGGTTTCTTTTTTTTTGTTTTGATTTTTCTTTGTCTGCGTTTTTTTTTTTAAGTTTTCCTTTTGTTTTGCTTGTATTGAACTATTATCGCCAGCTCAATAATTTACGCTCTTATTCATTTCATTTACTTTGTGTATGTGTGTGTGTGTGGAGGGGGGTTTGGTTGTGGGTGTGCGTGAGCCAGCTGATGTTTAATGTGTTGTTGTTCGTGTTGTTCTTATTATTCTTCATGTTGCTTTTTTTTGTATTTGTTAATTTTGCATTTAACTGTTCTTTATTGTTAGTATCAAGCGCGCATTGCGTTGCATCTGTTTAGTTGTCTGCCTTGTCTTGTTTGAGTTTTGAATTTGCTGTCGCAGGATTATTGTCACCACCGAGGCCGCCGCCACTGGATAGGCTGCCACTGCTGCCGCTATTCGGCTGCTGTTGATGAGAGTTCATTGCGGCGGCGGCAATGTTGGGCGGCTGGAGTGACGTCGACGCCGCCGCAGCTGCACCTGATCCACTGTTGGCTGTTGCAGCGCTGCCGCCTGCGGCGCGCCCGCTGGAACGATTTGATTCGAGTTCATGTAGCTTCTTCCACAGCTCCTCGCGATCGCGTTCACGCTTCTTTTCCCTAGAATAACATTTAAATTAGCCCAAGTTATTGGTAATTTCAATAGCAATTTCAACATACTTTTGCCTTTCCGCCTTATAGCTAGAGGTCAGCTCATCGAACAGCTTTGAGTTCATTTCCATAAACGTTTTCAGCACATTATAGACAAGTGCAACGATGGTTTGATTCCAATGCTCCTTGCTAATGCGATATAGCGCTGGGAACATAATGGGCATTATTACCGCATTGTTCTCCTCAATGAGCGACATGGCATATTCATTGTTCCAGAGATATAGAGCACGCTCAGCAACCTAAGGGATATAAAGAGGCATAGAGCTTAATAAATTAAACAGCTCTGTTGATCATGATTGCATTTCGTACCTGAAAATGTGGGCTTGATACGCATTTGGCAATTTGTCGGAACAGCGGCTCCTGAATTTTGACAAACTGCGGCGGATCAATCACATCCAAGATCTCCTCAATTTCGCCCAAGAACATGACTTCCTTTTGGGAGCAGGTTTTAGGCCAGAACTTGAGTAGACCACGCACCACCGGCTCGGTAAGGAATGGATCCTTCTCTAGGAATTGCACAATGCAATACGCAAGCTGTGCATGGTAGAGCGACAGACACTTGACTTTGTGCAACGGCAACAGAACCTTAACCAGAAATTGTTTATGTTCAGCCTTCAATGGCAAGGCAAATCCGTTAATGATGCTGAAATTATTAAAATGAAAGCATAATTAAGCAATGCTAATATAAGATAGCTGAGGATGCAAACTTACCTTCCAAGTATTTCCAGCAGCTCGCCAACGCCATTGAAATGTTCCGTCTCATAGATGAATTTCAAGAATATGTTGTTGATCTGTTTTCGAATAAAAGCGCGTAAGCCTAAGAATTTTCCATAGATGCGATGCAAAACCGTCTTAAGAAAGTCGCGCTCGCGTGGATCCTCGGAATCAAACAGTTCCAATAGCTAAACAAACAAAACATAAATAGAATTCAATTAATCAATGCAATTAAAAAAGGATGTTTCTAGAGCATACCTGCAACACAAACTTTTGATCGATCACACGTTTGCCAATGGTCGCCTGAAAATCTTGGGATTCAAGAAAGCGCAAGAACACCTCGTAGACAAGTTGCAAATGCGGCCAAGATGCCTCCAGTGTCGGGTCGTCTTCTTCGGGATCGAAATCGGGGTTTTCACTGGGCGGCAATGTTCGAAATAAATTGCAAGAAATCTAAAAGAAATAAAAATATTCATGATGAACCAAATAATTCGGTACTTCAGTGTAATTAGTTGCAACAGTTCTATCACTAAGCAAACAACACATAGAGGTGTCAAACAGGCATACAAAGCGAGTGAAACCACAAAAATGCCTGTTTGACACATCTTTGTATTGTTCTGCTTAGTGGTCTATGCTTACCATGCGAATTATTTCGGGATAGACCGGCTCCGTGAGAACCCCACGCCCGTGTGTTATATAGGTGGATAGATCATTGAGAGCAGCTCGTTTGATTTCCTTGCCCTTTAAGTCCGTAACAGGATCCATAAAGTCAAATGATACGCAGCACTGCCGTAATTTCCGTATAAAGAGCTCCTCCTGTTCCAAGCTTGAGCAATCGGCTAAAAGCAATTGAATTGTATAGTTTAGTTAACGACTATCTTCACATAATTATAAATAAATATAATATAAATTACCTTTTAATGGCGGCAATTGCTGTAGCTCAACATCCTGAGAGTTTCTGTAGCGCGAGGAACCTTGACTTTTTTTACTTTTCTTTTTAAGTGAACGTTTGGCGAACGGGTCGATTCGATCCACAAACGTGCCCGATGACATCTTTTCAGATTTGGGTTCGTTTGAATCGATAGCGGTCTCCGTGGCTGTCTGTGTGGTATTCAGCTTGCCGGCTTTAATTCCAACGCTTGCCAATGAAGAAATTTGATCGTCCAACGCCCCACCGGCTGCACCAGATGCGCCCACCACGCACACGCCCACACCCACGCCCTCGTCGCCGTCTTCGTCGAAATCACTGCTGAGGATCGCGACTGGTTTTTTGTTGCGGGATTTTCGTAGCCAGCCAAAAATTTTATGTGTTATGTTGGCGACTTTTGCTGTTGAGTTTGGCGTTTTGCAATTGTTAGCTTGACCCTTTCCACACGATGTCCCAGTTGCTCTCAATGTTATTGTGCTGTGCTCCTTTTCAATTCGTTTCTCGTTTTGTTGTTGTTGTTGCTGTAGTTGTTGCTGGGTTATGTTGATGGCGGTGTTGAAGCGGTAACGACTTATCTTGACATTTATTTAATGATCAGCGTCTGATTTGATTTTAAATTTTCTTTTGTTGTCGTTGCACACGCCAAGTTCAATTTTCTTTTGCAACTGTGCAACAAGTTGTGCTGTTATTGGTTTAAATTCGTTACACTGCAATACAAAAAGGTTATTCATTAGATAAACTAATTAAATCATACACAATTTTCCACTCACCTCTGTGTGTTCTGTGTTTGCTTCGGTTTCTTGTAGGTCTTGTTGGTTGTTGTTGTTGCTGTTTAATGGAGGGATTGTTGCATTTGCTTTATGCGCCTTATTGTTTTTGTTGTTGTTGTTGTTGTAGTAATACTCGCTTAGCTTCTATGTTCCTTGCTGCTCTGAATGGCACATCAAATGTATGTATAAGAGAGAATTTTCTGTCTAAACTGCTTTTGAATTTATATTCACATATTCTGAATCTCTCTCACGTACATTACGTTCTCTCGCTGTCTCTCTTCTATCTCTCACGTGTACATGTGTGTCAATGTATGTGAATGTGTGTGTGGGCGTGTATATGTGCGTGTCTCAACGTGATTTTTCTTTTGGTGCTATCGCTCGGATTTTTGGTATCACATGTACTGCAATTAAAAAGAGAAGTATTTGTCGTAATGAAAATTCACAAAATATAAATCTGTATGTACTATATGTAATATAAAACCAATGTCAGGAGTATTACATACACAATGTTGTATTTATTATTACTTTTTGTGTTACATTTTTTTATTTTGCTTTTCGGCTTATCTAATCAACATGTTGGCCGCTCTCTTCCTCTTTTATCTATCTCTATTTCCATATCTTTTAGTAGATAACAGCTGTGACATTGGCTGTGATTTCAGGTTGCCACCCATACACCTACTTGCGTTTCCAATTTGCAATCGCACACAACCAAATCCAAATGAGAGTGCTTTCATTTCTAGACCCTGCACTTACAAATTACAAAGGTTGTATTAAGTTTATCAAAAAAGAAAGCGAAAGGAATCAGCGCTAACTCAGAGTCGATGTAGTCATGTCTGTCAGTATGAGCACCAAAAATCAAATTATTTGATTAATTTTAATGGTCGAGGCTTAAGTTTTGGTGGTCACCAACTCAAACGTTAGTAATGAAACCATTTTAGGCTTATAATAGGATACAAATTTAAAACCTAATGTATGCAATTGTAGCACTTAAATAGCGCAATTGTCCGAATACTTAATTCTTTTTTAAACATTGTAACTAGTGCCCTAAATTATAAGCATACTTGTAGTACTAGGAAGTTATTAAATAAAAATAAAATCAAAGTAAAAAGTTAAAGCTCAATTTAAGTTGATATTTTGCCAAACTGTGTTTTTACACAATAAGTACGGAGCTTCTCGTAATCGAGTTTGCTCGACTGTAGCTTTTTGTACTAGTTTTTCATATGGTTTTGCAGAATGGCTCCACAAAATTGGGTAGCAGAATGCCTAATGTCATCGCAAATGGTTTGAATTGTAAAAATATAATCAGGATTCGAACGGTCCAACAATGGAGACTTTCGGAATAATTTGCAAAATTGTATTATTATTTGCAAATTGCATTTGTCATTGCGTTGACTTTACAAAAATAGGACACGGACAAGGACACACGAACGTAATTTAAATAATCTAGTTTCATTTGGGTAATGGGTTCAATACACTTTGACAAGTCTGCATTAATAACGAATTTGATTCACATTATTTATATACTCGTACTTATTGATTAGCGAGTAGTAGAAAATTGCATAAATTAATGAAACTATAATCTAATCTCAGTATAAACAAGAAAGATCTGTTTATGGTGGCTTTATCGGCAAAATCAACACTATTATACATACATAATTAAAATGAAATACATGAAATACAATTAAAATGACGTTAGTTCTAAGGACAGTTAATTTAGACAAATAGCGTTTGAGCTCAAGTAAATTTGCAGCTACGGCAATTTACAAGTCAGGAAAAAACCCAATACGAACGTGTTAATAACGGTCACACACACACACATAGGGAACAGACAAAAATAGGTAACTGGTTACAGTTGTTGTAACGCTTACTGGACACAAGCTATACGAGTGACAGAGAGCTAAAATACCATTGACTTGACTGCTGACAGCTGTTCGGATTGCAAATGCAAATGGAAATGTGCAGTAGTGTGGGCTGCCGATTCGCATTGACAAACGACAAGCTGCAATGCTGACGATGGCCGGAACTAAAGACCCACCACCTACTACATCCTTCCACCCGTGCCCGCCCGCACAAAGATATCAGCAAAAAGTCTATACATCCCGCCTACAGTTGAAATGCAATCAAACAATTTGAAAATTTCCGAGTGAAAAGTGGGAAAACGCTTGAAAACTTTTAAATGCATTTAAACAGAATTGTTCTAATTAATTTTAATATTTACTGGGTGGAGTCCGGGGTGTGTGGCATCTATGGTAAATGCCAACGCACTGAACACACCTACATCACTCATACACAGATTTAATGTACGTAAAATGAAAAGGAAAACAACAAAGCTAACGGAACCAGCGACAGCTGAAAACACAATTACGAGCACTATATATTATGGAGGCACAATTATTAAGTTATTTTCCCAGCCAACAACTGGTGAGTACAAAATAATTGTTTGTTATATCAGTATGTTTGTACGTATACACACTTATTTTATTTAAGGGCAAGCCCAAAACGATAACAAAAAAATATCGAAATCTGTCCATTACGCGACTAAAAGACATTTTTCGGAATTAAAATTTATTTGATCACAACGGGAAACGTAATAGCGTACATAGTTTTGAAAGTAAAAACTCCTTGTCTTATTTCTGAAAAATAAATTTAAAAAACAGTTTTTTGATATTTTTCGAATACACACACCAAAAAGAATTTTTACTTTATTTGCAATTTTCCCTTTTTTGTGTTTATGTTTTTTACTAACAATTTTGGAATGTGTATGAAATTGAATAATAAATAAATTAAATAATTTTTATTTACTTTTAATAAAAGAAAAAGATTATTTTATTTCTTTAATTTGGCCATATATCATGAAACTTTATTTTGAATTATTTTTTTTATCTGCGATACCTGGTTTATCGTACATAACGTGGAACACATTCTTATAGTAATATGGGGGGAGTGCCAAATTGGTTGACAGAATGCTTTGTCCACGGGGACAGAATGCGGTCAACACTGCGCCTATTCGTACATTTTTTATATTTATTTTCTCTATTTGAGCGTCTGACCTTATGACTTTATTAGGCAAACAACAACAGCAAAAAGGGAATAGCAGAGGGAGAAAAATAAACCAACAAAATAATGAGACAGGTTAGTGTTGTTGTTGTTGCTAGTGAGTGTGTGTGTCAGGCATTTTCAAGATTTTCTTTTAACGCTTGGAAAGCCGCCACCGTCCACCGTCACTGTCGTCTTCGTCATAATCTGCGGTGGCGTCGCTAATGACTAACCCACTACGAGGAACCGCCCACTCCCTCCAAAATGTTCCTATCTATTGCCTACTCGTTCTCCCTCGCTCTCACGTACCTCTTCTTTTCTCTCTCATTCGCTTTCTCTGTGTGTGTTTTGCGCGTGTCCATTGATTTTCCCGACATACTATAGTCGATATATAAATATTGCAAATGCCTTAAACTTTGGACAACTGTCAGCTTTGGCTATAAGACTGAACCTCAACAATCCCCACCAAAATCACCCACATACCGTCCACACCTATTTTCAAGTGTCCGTTTAGTTGTTGAGCTTCTACATTTTCATTTTCATTCTCGTTTTCGTTCTTACTTTCTCTGTCGTACCTTTTGGTTTTCGTCTTTGGCATTTCCCTTGACGGGGCCAGTGCAAATATTTAATGAATGTATTTCATTGCTCGATTCTGATTTGATTGCGCTTTCTGTTGCGCATTCCGTGCTGTTATTTTTGTTATTATTATTATTCTTCTTGCTGCTGTTGTTGTTGTTGTTGTTTGTTGACAGTAAAAACGTAAGTTGAAAATCAACGCTTTGTTATTTCAATTGCTTATCAAATGTTGTCGTTTTTATTTTTTATTTTGCTATTTCCTTTAAACGAGTTACCTGAGAATCTAGGGGAACTACTTTGCATAGGCATACTTATACTTAAGACACGTTACGTTATCGTTATTTAATTTTAAATTTAATATTCGTTAGCTTTTGCAAACTTTGATCGTTCTGAGGCAGAGAAAAACCAATAATTTCTTTGAACTAATTTATCGCATAAGCCAAATCAGAAATTATTTTAGAGGTTGGCAGGAAAGTAGAAAGACTCGAACTTTTTTTGAAGGGTTCGTTAACTTAAAGATTAATGGTTACCATGTAATTGATAGTTCTAGTTTTCTGCTTAAATATGAGGATTGTGCCCACACAAAGGGGCAGCATGATGTTAACGAAATTGCGCACTGTTTTTCCGATTTGCTGCGTACTTGAAGAGTGTCTCAAGAATTTGGCATTGGCTTTTGCCTTCAAGGGGTGTCAGGGATTTGAGACGCAAAGGGGTCGCACGAGCAGCTGTAAACTACGCAGTAATATTTCGTGCACGTTTCTTAAGGGCTTTTGGCATGTGTGTATTTTACACATAGCAAAATACAGACGCACACACTCGTCGGGGCACATGGCAAATCCTGACGAGAGTTCAGGGGCGTTTCATGTAAGTATCACAAGAAGCGTGCTGCATCCGTCAGAAAATCGTACAAAGAAAATGCGCGTGGAAAACCTGAAAATGCGTCAAGTGCAAATGCATTCAAATTGAGAGAAGGGGAACAGAAAGAGAGAAAGAGTGTGGGTGTGTGTGGTAGCAAACTAACTGCCCCAACAGTTGCAACGTGAGCTGCCTTTAAATGATTCTTTGTTTTCAATGCCCAGTTGCACATCTTAAGAGAGATGCCAAAAAGAAATATCATTTGCTTTCAATTGAAACAGTTGTGCTATTAGAGACCTTGACCTTATGCATCAGTTGAGTTGATCATTAAGATTGTCCAACATCGATGTCGTTGCGGGGCTTCATTAACTCAATCAAAACAGCTGCATGCATCAGCCATCCATCAATTTGCTTTTGCTCCAAGTTCAAAAGTCCACAGGGAAGTGGCGGGTAGAGATGTTACATGCAGAATGCAAATGCAAGTATCTCTATCTGTATTTGTATCTGTATCTGTGCATTTCTACCACGCATGCTTATGTATCTGCCAGAATAATGCGCTGTTAAATTTGCATAAAGTGAAAGGAAATGGAACAATAAGTTTTATAAGATTTCATACACACTTCCCCCTCCACACACACACACACTCATACAGCGACACTAGCTAGAAAAAGAATGCAACAGCAAAAGAATCGAAAGTTTTCACAAAGCGAGCGGCAGCCTTAAGGCAGCTGATGACAACAACAATAACACATTGTAAACGCCATGAGTGGGTGACTGAGAGAGACAGAGATAGTCGAGATGGAGATACACTCTTGCCTGGTCAGTGGGAGGTGGATGGGGGGTGTAACTATAGCTGTACTGTGCTGCTGTTTTGGTTACATTTCTCTTCTTCCTTGTAGCGTTGAGGCTCTCGCACACACGACGCCACTTGACATTTGGGAGAGCTGCATTTATTATTTGTTTTGGTTTGTATTTAGTTAGGACACACACACCACACACATTATAAAGTATGCATATTCATAGTGTACGCACATACACACACCCATGCAGATGTAACTTAGTTACCAGCTTGACAAAGCAGCTCCCTCTATTTTATGGAAATTGGGGCAATTATTGCATGCATGGTTGCCAGAAATTTAAAAGCTAAAATATAGTAGCTAAACCTTCTCCGAATGTTTACTTAGTATTTTTCAGCGTCTGCAAAATTTTCTCAATTGACAGTAGCACAATCTTATTTCCTTTTTAATTCCTCAAACACACTCTCTAACATACACACTGATAATATATTTTCAACAGAGAATATGTTGAGTTTTAATAAGCGGATTTCTAGTTTGATCTTTGTAGAATCTTTTCAAATTTTCTATCTTTTCAATTACAAAAAAAAATTATAAAAATGTCTGCACTGCAATGTGGTATCATTTTAAACAAAGGAGAATTTTATATTTCAATCTTAACAATTTAACATTTTTCAAATAGGGACAGAAAAGAGGATTTATTGTAGTTTGCCGTAGTTGCAAACTAAATTAGAAAATTCTGCAATTGGCAATGAGAAAAAGGCAGACAAGAAGAATGTCCAAACTATCGACCAAGATACATAAAAAAAATGTTGAATGACGCAGAGTTCCTGAACAGATCCAAAACAAAAGAGGAGCAACACGAAAGAAAGGCCAAATACGGACTTCAAAAAGCATCGAAACTATTCAGGAATTTGTATAGGTTTATCAGCAAGGACACTCGACTCTCGATTGGTTGACAGTCTCGAAATGCATTTTTTCTAATAGCATTCAATAGCAAACCGATTAAATTTATTGACAGTTCCATTTTGCTGGGGCATTCCACAAATTGACGCACTAGGCTGACTAATAACTTATCAATTAAAAGAGGCGCCGCAGCCTTTTCAATGCCAACAGCACCTCACAAACCAAATCCTGTTATGTATGTGCCCAAATGGGACAAACGCACGCAATTTGTAACCGCAACAATGGGGGGTGAGTGGGGTACAGTTATGGCAACCAACGGCTTTATACGTCATAAAAATAGAAGTGCCACATGGAGAATGAGTTTCTATTTTCGGAATTTACCACAATACCGCTACACGAGGGCGGTCACATATAAAGCAATTATAGGTAATGAACATGTGAATTCAGTTGAATTCAAACTGAACAGGCAGTTTGTATGTTTGAATTCAAATCGAATGCGGCGGAATTCCAAAAATATCAAATAAATGTTTCCAAATTTTGCGTAAAATCGGAGAAAACATCAGGGCTAGCAAGCCTCAACCAATAATTAGAGAAGGCACACGTAACAAGTACATTTATAACAATAACATATCTATGTACATTAGGGTGGGTTAATTTGTATGGACCAAAAAAACAGCACCTTGCGGTTATCAAAATCGTAATCTACGGTGAATTCTAAGAAGATTTGCCCAAGAAACCATAGGTCTAAAATCATTTTCGAGCTTCTGATTTTTAACGAGAAACTTTTTGTATCTTTTTGTCACTTTAAATACGCATAGATACCTAAGCGAGTGCATAAAAAATATTTTGTTTCACTTAACATTTTTTCAAGAAAACTAAAAATTTTTAAAAATGTAACAATAATATAAAAAAATTAAATTTTATTTTTAAAATTTTTTTTTAAATTAAAAAAAAAAAAATTTAAATATAAAATTACAAAAATTGGCATTAATTTGCATTTGACCGTAAATTTACGCCCTTTCTAGTACCACGCCCACTCCAATTTTTTTTCCAAAAATGCTCTGAAGTATTGAAAATATATAGTTCAAATTTCAACCGATATCTCACTTAGTTCAAAAGTTACAGATTTTTGCCACCAACATTGGCAAAACAAACCGAAAATAGGTACAAAATGCATACAAATTTGGTACCATTTTATATGTATTTTGCATGTATTTTGTACCCATTTTCGGTTTGTTTTGCCAATGTTGGTGGCAAAAATCTGTAACTTTTGAACTAGGTTAGATATCGGGTTGAAACTTGAAGTACATAATCTCAATACATCAAGGCATTTTTTGAAAATAAAATGAAAGTGGGCGTGGCGCTAAAAAGGGCGTAAATTAACGGTCAAATGCAAATTAATGCCATTTTTTTAAATTTTAATTATTTAAAACTTTTTTTTAAATGTATAAAAAATTTTAAAAATAAAATTTTAATTTTTTATTTTATTTTTATATTTTTAAAAATTTATAATTTTCTTAAAAAAAAGTTTAGTGAAACAATATATTTTTTATGCACTCGCTTAGGTATCTACGCGTGTTTAAAATGACAAAAAAATACGCAAAGTTTCTCGTTAAAAATCGGAAGCTCCAATTTAGACCTATGGTTTCTTGGGCAAATCTTCTTAGAATTCACCGTAGATTACGATTTTGATAACCGCATTGGGTCGAAAAAAATTGACCCACCCTAATGTACATAATACATAATTGCATCAGCCAACTGTCTTGTCGTGTGGCATGTACAAATGTAATATTAAATAAGAGACCCACAAAGCGCTAAACAAATTCCTAGTCGAACAACCATATGACGAAATCGTTTTACTGCAAGAAAACGGTAGAAAACAAAGACAAAGCCCAACAAATTTCTTCAATTTAATTAAATAATTATAACAAAGACATGGCCACCTCGTGCTGACGACCGACAGACAAATGAGTGTTTAACTAATTAAACCTAAAGAATACGCAAACAGCAAAAAGAGCGATGTGAAAATCCCAATTAAAATTATTTCATGTATTAGATCACGCCCAATCCAAGACGAATTTCAATTTGAAAGTGATGCGGACTGGAACATTGGATTCTATGTACAGACGTTTTCGAAATATAAAAACTGCGTCTCAAAACATTTGTTATGACTCCGTCGGTTCAATTCCTAAGATTTATTTCAATTAGGGGTCTTCAATATCGGTTTCAGTTACGGTTTTGTTCGCGTTTAGCTTTTTATTTATCGGATATGCTAAATTTACCAATTTATTTGATTTCAAAAAAGATTTTTCCATTCAATGGTATTTATATTCAAGTTAAATATAAAAATCCATAATCCAGTTTACTGGTTTACTTTTATTATAATTTTTACAAAGCGATAAACAGACAAGTGCTGCAAAGAGAGGCATATAAGACTTATCTGAGGCAAACGGCACATGCAGATAAGATAAGATGCTTAAGGCCAGATTCAGAGGGCCTAGCAAGCGACTTCTAACCAAAAACTCATTCATCTAAGGTGAAACACTTTTAAGGAGTCTTATTTAGGCTTGATTTTATAAAGAAATAATGTTCGAAAAGTTTAAAATTGTATCTGGCATTTTTCTTTTGCTTTCTGGCATGTTAATCATTTAAATTCAAGGCCGCATGATTTCATGCAGATGGCATCTAAGGAAACTCAAATTATGAATTCTAAAAATAAGCGCAATTTAATTTAAGAACTGTTCAAAAATTAAATGTACGCGAAATAACTGCAAACCAGAGTTGCGGGCCACAACACAAATGGTTAAAACGCTTATTGGCAAATGGCTTGTTGGTATATTGGCCCAAATAGCAAATTCATTTATTCTATTTTATACCAATGTTCATCTAAAATTGTATCATGAGCGGCGCACAGAGGAAAAACGTCATTAATTGCCGCATATAATAAAAACCTAAGAAAAACCACAAGATTTGAGGAAAAGTGAACGTTTCTTTTTCTTAATGGCTTTTGATGGCCTTTGTGTGTTCGTCTGAAATCATATATTTTACAAGCTCCAAAAAGATGAGGAATGCAAAATAGAAAAAGAGATCGCTGCTATCGAGAGTGCGTGACTAACATGTATTCAGATAAAACATGGAAAATACTCTTAAAATTGTATATTGATCAGAATTATACATTTATTATTCCTTAGTGCAAAAACAGAAGGTTGACTTTATGCGGCAATTGTATTGGAGCCGAGCCTCTGATTCTTCTGCAGGGCATTCATTTAGCTATAATTAACTCGTCTTTGTCGACTCTGTTTTGTCAGCTCGTTGATTCTAATTTGCATGGCATGCCGTCATAGTTTGGAGAAGGTATCACTAAAATTGGGCTAAAATCGTTATTACTGTTGACAACCGATTCGTTTTTGAATGAATTACTAATGAACAAAAGGCAAATAAATTAGAAGACTAAATACATCTATTTTTATACAAAAAGTTTCAGGTTATTTGAATTTTCTATTTCACTTTAAGGTTGAGAACAACAAAAGAAATACTGATTGAATGTAATGAAATTGCATTGCGGTCTATATACGTTCAAAAGAAAAACTCACTCCAATTTGTAGTAGCTGCAATTTGTGCTACATGTATTGTAAATATATACATACACACGTAAATTTTCCTCCATTGTTTACATTGCTGAAGAGTTGCATTAACGAGAAAAAATATTCGATTTGATTCCTCCTTTTTTCGAATGGAGTTGAAAGAATTATGTGCGTAATACTTTCATGTATTTTTAAAACGAGCTACAAGTTCTATGAACCCACAAAAAATATATAAAAAAAAAGTCCCAGCATGAAAAAAACTGCAAGTAGAAAAAGTGTGAACATAACAACAATAGCAACTACAACAACAACAATCGAGGCTGCGCCAATTGGGTCGTCTACAAAATTAGGGAGTTGTGTTTTTTATATGGGGCGCACAGGCAGCCACAACAACAACAATTGCTACATAGCGAACTACAAAAATAGCAAAGAGCAAACGGGGACTAAAGCAAAACAACAACTAACAACCCAAACAAAAAATTAGAGACTAAAAACATTGAGTTGTCCCATCGAAATTTGCATGCCCTGCACTTGTTTCTAACCAATCTAATTACGTATGTGCATTTAATAATTATTGCCAGTATATATTTGGCTATATCCAGTTTCGTTACCTTATTAAAAAAAAAGTAAACCAGATATAAAGACTTCTAGAGTAGTTGACATACTGAACCACTTTGTAGACTTAAAATATGACTTTGTTTAGTATCGAAAATAGTATCTCGTAACGTGTTTTCAATGCAGAGTCGCAGTAAATGTAGAGTATACAAAAGTGAGGTCAGTATTGCTTCACTCTCTCTCTGTACCTGTGGTTGTACATGGGGGATGAGGGTCATTAAGAAGTTATGGCAAGCGGTGGAGCAAATCAGTGAAAATACGATATGCATAAAACAGAGAAACATAACAGAGATATGGATAAAGTGTGCAATGGTTGCCCACAGAGACGCCTTAAGTTGTTGGAAAATTGACTTTTAGCACGCTCTTTAACTGCAACCCGGTAAAAGCTTAAAGTTGCGGCCGCGACAACAACAACAAGGAGAGCAATAAACAACAAACAACAACAACGACAACGAATCACAGAGTGCAACGCTCAGGTGAACAGATTATAAAAAGCAGGTCGTCTGCAGTAATTTGATGATAATTAGAGCTTCATATTTCGCCAGAAGCTGTTGAAAAATGTGGAGCGCTCTTTATGACATTTCTAGGCCTACACTTTGGCATCCATGTAAGGAAATGTTTTGGTCAGCAAAAGACCATTGGACAAGATACAAACAATTACACAGAGAAGAAACAACATTATTTGCAGTAGATGTGACAAATCATGAACTTTTAATATTACAAATTTTATTGTTATTGTTGATGATAAATTTTGTAATTGTTATTTTATCGATAGTTCATTTGCACATGTGTATCAAAATAGAGTATTTTCTAATTGGTGTCTACACAACTGGACAATTTGTTTTGTTTAAAAAAAGCAAACGATTGCGCAAAGACAACCCAATAACGAAAACAATTGCAATTGTTAAAGTCAGCAAAAGTCACGTTCAATGTGACGACAAATAAATTGTTGTTTTGATAGTTTTCTATTTTTTTTTAGTCTGACGTGCGGGCAATAGTTGTGAATTATGAATTATTGTAATAAAAAGATGTAGACATCGATAAATTATGGCTTGTTAGGCAAATATTTGATAACCAAATGTGACCTTGTCACCTGCCAGTCGTGAGGAAGACGAAGAGACTCAAAGTTACATTCAAATAAACATATTTATAATAAATTTATGTATATACATAAGTAAAAGAAATATTCATATTTATTTATGTAAAGCATTTCACACAATTGTGTTAATTTCGATCAGGTCTGGCAACACTGGGTTCAAGTAACTGCTCAATCGAAACTTGTTAATTGGGCGAGCAGGTTCGTCACTCAATCAATTAGAACCCGTTCTTTGTTGCCCGACGTTTAGTCAAATTGAAATTCAAACGGAAATAGAACAAATGCCGAAAACGGAGCGCCCTCTGTGGGCAGGTGGCAAGGCGGCAACTTCCGTTCGCTCTATATTCTACATAAGCATATAAAAAGCCATGTAAAGAACTGATTGACATACAACTGTTTCTCAGCAGCATATTATTGAAATCAATTATTTACAAAGTACGACACACACTGCCAGGCAAAACGTTTTTGTCATTTGTGACTTAAAACAATTTTCAATTTTACACTTGAGCAATAAAGTTGCACTTTTTGCATCTGTATTTAAATTTGCATTCGCAACGCGCAATGGGGTGGTCAAGGGGACAATAAGAACACATGTAAAATACAAGCGACGACAGCGGCTGCGACGTGGGCAGCGACGTTGACGAAGTCGATGACGGCGATGGCGACGGCGACGGGTGGGCGTAGGGCAGCCGTCGCACAGATCTTGTTAAAACGAATGTGATGCTAAAAGCAAAAAGCGAAAAGCAAAACACAGCAGTGAATTGTGAGCGTGGTTGTGTGTGTGTGTGTGTGTGTTTGTTCTTACATTTGTATGTTTACTCATACCCAGCAAACATTTGGGCGATTGTACAATCGTCCATCGCCGAAAAGAGTCTTCTGCGAGTCGAGCAGGAGTTCAATAGAAGATGAATCTTCCCAGACGATTG
Organism: Drosophila suboccidentalis; assembly: GCA_037043435.1. Taxonomy (NCBI): domain Eukaryota; kingdom Metazoa; phylum Arthropoda; class Insecta; order Diptera; family Drosophilidae; genus Drosophila; species Drosophila suboccidentalis. Next base: position 23,227 of record JBAMBK010001030.1, read on the forward strand.
TTTAGCGATAGAAAACTGTCAATCGATTGTTTAGAGATACCAAAAACACCAAAATAAGCTCCACGTCTAAAGCAATTCAATTCAGATATTTGTTAGTACTTCGAAGTGTTGGTCCCGTAGCTCACTAGCTAAGGTTGCCGACCAGTCATACTCAGAACTTTTCAATGTTGAGGTTCGATTCCCCGCTGTAACATAATCTGATTTGACATAGAAAGGTCTTTAGTTGGCGCGTGCCTCTTAATAACAATAAATTAATAAAAAAAAAAATAATTAAAAAATAAAAATAAAATAATTTTTCTTTTTTAGAAAGTAAGCCATTTTCCCGAATCTTTTTAGGAGAGTCGCGGAAGAGTCGTTTGGAAGACTCACAAAAGAGTCTTTCCGAAGTGTCGCGGAAGTGGCTCACTCTCTAACAAAAGGAGATCAAAAAGCGATGAAAAGGCGATGTCGCCTCAAACTTCTAGGCGACTCGCCTGAGACTCTCTGGCGATTAAAAATGTTTGCTGGGTATGCATATATATATTTGTCCGCAAGTATGTGTGTGTATATGGTAATAATGTAGGTGAAATATAAGAATCAAATAAAAGAAAACGGCAATAAGAATGACGACGTGTGCTAGCAGCAATGACAAAAGAGAGAGAAAGAGAGAGAACTTAACTCCAAGCAGGAGCAGCTGTTTTGATCGCTTAACTGAACGAAAGAAATATAAACGTAGACGAAACTTAGGAAAGACACTTTAATTCAAATTTTCTTCACTTTTTTGCACGGCAGTTAGGTAACGTTTTGTCTGTCTATATGAGTTATGCTCATAATCTTAGCACATTCTTTACTGGCTGTGACGACACTCACACTCTTATGCATTATATGCATACACATGTACAAATATATATGTATATTTATACACACACAGACGCAGACTCACATACACTAGCGGATACAAAGTGTGTGGCTGCTGTTGGCTCTGCTCTGCTCAACTCTGGCTGCGGGCAGCCAACAAAATCGATATTCTAAAAATAATATACTTTGAAAAATAAAAAATATAAAAGCACAAACGAATTTCAATTGTAGCCATCAGCTAGCAGCGCCTGCCGGCCCCGGTGCCTACGTACATACATACACACGATAATTATGTATAAATGTGTGGCTTTTGTATTTGTAATTAAGTAGGTAAATTACTACTATATATATGTACTTATTTATTTACACTTCACAATTTTTGCGCACTTGAGAGATTTACATTTAGTTGTAGATATGATTTTTGCAATATATGTTAAGCCCGATAAAGAGGATTTGAGGCTTTTTATTTGCTGCTTTTCTATATTCTTGTGCTCTCTCGTATTTCTTGCACCCAACCGACGACGACAGCGACGTACGGCAACTAAAACGACGACGCGACATAGCTACACTGCTACTGCTGCTGCGGCACAAAGAAAGCCGATTTTTTTTTCGGTTGGCGCTCTCTGCTGGTTCTACATGCATGTATTTGTGAGCGTGTGTGCGTATGTGTGTCCCTCCAAAGCTCGAGAGCCCCACATCGCAATATTGACAGTGCACGAAACGGGGACCAAAGCAAAGACATAAGAAATGAAAAGAGCACTTAAACGAATGAGGAAAAAACAGACAACAGAAAATTTAAAAAGCGGCTGCTACGAGCGTTTTTTTTCATGCAATACGGCAACACTGTGGACACACCGCAGTGTTTGGCGACAGGTGGAGAGACAGAAGCGGAAACACCGTGCGATGATAGCAGCTGCACCAGCTTGGTCTTGTTGTTGGTGTATAGTAAAAGTAGCGAAAATGTGTAGTAGAGATAATTTGTTGGGGTTGTTGCTTTTGTGAATCACTAACACTGACACACGCACTTACAGAAACTCACACATTCAAAAACTGAGCGAGCCCCAAGGTGCTCACCAGTGTGGGGTGTGGTGAGTTTAAATGAAAATACATATGCATATGTATAGAACAATTTTCTTCGTTCAGAAAAGCGAGAGCAATAACAACAACTTTTCTAAAAACAAATACTAGTATAACTATGAAGTACAACACTTAAGATCAACACTAGATCCGCAAGATATAAAAAAATATCTACACAGATTATTGGATTATACCAAACTTTTATGGTTAACCGGTAAGTAAGCAGCAATTAATATGTTTTAATATCATCCTGACAACAACAACACTCACCACAAATGATTGTTTTCCGCTCTCACGAACTTTTATTTCAATGCGTGCGAGTGTGTGTGTGTGTGCTACTGCGCGTACTCTCTCTCTCTCTCTCTTTCTCAGCTAAGGTTCCCACTCGCAGAATTTTAACACAGGGCACTATTATTTTTGCCTATTTGCTTACTTATTTATATAATTTAGCACATTCCTAACGTTGCAATATGCAATACCTTTGCTGCATCTATTGATGTATGTTTTAGCACACAAATAATTTAAACAAATTCACACCTTCAATTCTGGTATCAGCGCAGCTGCCATGCAAAACGCGGCGCACGTACACTCAAAGCGGCGACGACAGCGACGACGACGACATTCGCATTTTTTCACAGTGCGTTTGCGTTTACACCTTTGGTTTTTGTTCGTCAATTGCACTGGCAATGGCGCACACACCTGTCACAATTTCAATTGAAAATCATTCCTGGCACTTTCATTTACACTTTGCAACTATTTAGTGCAGCCGGTAATTAAATTTTTTGCCAAAAAACTTCGATTTTGTTAAGCGGCTACTTGAATTGCTCACACAGACACAGTAGAAAGTGACGCCATCTTTAAAGAGGTCGCTACACGTTCAGTTAAACGCTAGTGTTGATAAGCGCGCCAATGATTACAGTTTGATGCATATTATATCTGCTTACAACATCAGCTTTGAATTTAAAACATTGATTAAGCTAATATACAAAAGAAGGGAATTAAATTAAATCAGTTGTAAATATTAAAAAAAGTTTTGAGCATTTTATTTGTATTATTGTGATTTTATTGATCTGGCAATATTACATTAAAATTGGCTGGCAACGCTTTGCCCGATTCCGATTAATCGACTGACAAAGTGAATCAGAATGAAATTAACAAAACCCAATTGATTAGTGAAACGGTAAAAAAGTGGTTAATTAGAGTAATTTTGATCAGAGTAGCGACGAATATTGAGGTGAACTCTCTCTACGCGCGTGTGTGTGGTGGTCGCAGTAAAGTCCAGAGTGCGTGCGGCCCATCGAAAGCAGTTTTAAGCACATCCAACGCGTAAGAGCATCTAAAAAAAAACAAAGCCATGTCCTCGCTGTCCGCATCAGCGGAAAACGTGTCCACGCTGGGCATTGGCGGTGGCCAAGACTCCAGCTCGCATCACGGCTCCGACGGTGGCTCCAGCATGTGCCTGGAGCTGGCCCTGGAGGGCGAGCGTCTGTGCAAAGCGGGCGACTGTCGGGCGGGCGTTGCCTTTTTCCAGGCGGCAATCCAGGCGGGCACAGACGACCTGCGCACGCTGTCAGCGATCTATTCCCAGCTGGGCAACGCCTACTTCTATTTGGGCGACTACGCCAAGGCGATGCAGTATCATAAGCACGATCTAACGCTAGCCAAATCCATGAATGACAAACTGGGCGAGGCCAAGTCCTCCGGCAATCTGGGCAACACTCTCAAGGTGATGGGACGCTTCGACGAGGCGGCGATCTGCTGTGAACGCCACCTCACACTTGCCCGCCAGCTGGGCGATCGTCTCTCGGAAGGCCGTGCCCTTTACAATCTGGGCAATGTCTTTCATGCCAAGGGCAAGCATCTGGGTCAGCGTAATCCGGGCAAGTCGGGTGACGATGTCAAGGAGGCGCTGGCCAAAGCTGTCGAGTTCTATCAGGAGAATCTGCAGCTAATGCGCGATTTGGGCGATCGAGGCGCACAAGGACGAGCCTGTGGAAATCTGGGCAATACCTATTACCTGTTGGGTGACTTCCAGGTAAGTTTTTAATTGAATTCTCAATGGGAACAAGTACAAGTACTGACAAGTCAACAATCTAATTAACAGGCTGCCATCGAGCATCATCAGGAGCGTTTGCGCATAGCTAGAGAGTTTGGAGATCGCGCTGCGGAACGTCGCGCCAACAGCAATCTGGGCAACTCGCATATCTTTCTGGGCCAGTTTGAGGATGCCGCCGAGCATTACAAGCGTACACTGGCGCTGGCCATGGAACTGGGCGAGCGTGAGGTAGAGGCTCAATCATGTTACAGTTTGGGCAACACGTACACTCTACTGCACGAGTTCACCACGGCCATTGAGTATCACCATCGGCATTTGGCCATAGCCCAGGAGCTGGGCGATAGAATTGGTGAAGCCCGTGCCTGCTGGTCACTGGGCAATGCTCACTCCGCCATTGGCAACAATGAGAAGGCACTGCAGTTTGCTGAATCGCATCTGCAGCTGGCCAAGGAACTGCACGATCCTGTCGGCGAGAGCACAGCCCGAGTCAACATCTCCGATTTACGTAAACTTCTGGGCATGCCCGAGGCGGAGCATACGCCTACTCCGGAAGAGGAACGCTCGAGCGCATCAGATCACTCGGCCAGCGGACATCACTCCGATGGCTCGGAGAACTCACAGGGACGCATGGTAAGCAAAAAACTGGAGAAACTTGCTTGGGTTGCTGTTACTGTGTCACGGAAAATAGTGATATCAAATTTCGGATATGTTACTCCGAAAAAGCAAATTAGAATTTGTAATTTCTCTCTGATGAAATTATAAATTAAACTACAATCCTTTTGTGTCAGTCTCACTAGGATAATGTGAGCTTCGATTTATAATAGAAGTCTGCATGAATGTATTCAAAATTTCAGTCCAATTGAATGCAACTGAATGAGTTTAAATGAATGAATTTGAGTCAAGTTGTGTTTCAAACGTTCGGCATTCATGCGAGATGAGTTTGAATGAACGAAGGTGCAAAAACGATAGATAACATTGGCATTGTCAAACAAATTCAAATCATTTATGTTATGTTATTTCAGATTAGCTTTTCGTTTAGCATTTCTTACGACTTATCGCAAAGATAGATGGAAAATTAACTCACAAGATCAAGCCGCTAATAAGCATGACTTAATGGCTTATGCATTAACATTTCTTTCCGCTTTTACACAAAAAGAGGTTACAAAATATTTTCTATACCAGCAAGCCGCGCTTCAGAAAGAGTAGAAATTTGATAACTGAAAAACAATGTGTGATTGCCACCAAACCGGACAAGGTTAACAAAATAATGTTTCTACATTCAATATTTTACATTTGAAAAAATTAAAAAGCTTATTAAAATTGCTTCAATTAATTATTTTTTTATTTCTGAAAAGTAAACGGATTTTTTTCCTTTTTACGAATTTTATTGTGAAACGTTTCATTTGTTATTTTGAGTGCATTCATGCAGACCTCTAATTTATATATCACACATGACATTGGATCGGAATAATCTGTGGACTCGTTAAGATTATAATTAAAAGAATTTCAAATTTCAAAGAATCTTAGAATTATCATTCATCTAAATTATTAGATCAAGTTTTACTTATATCTCATATTTGCGATTCCAGGTGTTTAGATATCAAATAATTAATTAACATTTTTGTTAAGACTTTGTGTGATCAGATATATCGCTCTTGTTAACGAATTATAAATATTTGAATGTTTTATTTAAAATATGTTTTGTGTAAAATTCTGTATCTGGTACGCATATCTCAATACCAGGATTGTCCGATTGTCCAGCTGCCCAGGATGTAAATTTGTATTGCTTTTTATTTGTTGGAGAGACAAACTTAAAAATCTCGACAAGATCGTTTTCTTCTTTAGAAATGTCGAAATTGCTTTCATTTCCCTTTTTCGATGCGATCAAAACCAAATCTCCATATACTTGGCGGCATAACCAGTTTACCTTCTTATTATCTATTATCCTCCAATCCGCAGATATGACTTAGTTTCGACTTTATCACAAGTCCCATTTGATTAAATGGAAGTTCTAATTTGTTTTAAAATGTCTTATTTTTTAATATTAATTTGACTAGTTGGACCTTTGGGATAGTTAAAGTTATATGCCAATAAACGGCACAGAGAGAGAGTTTCTTATTTAAGAAACTGACCCATAAATGTATCTTGGACCTATGGCATGTATTGTAAAATTAAAATGGTTCTTAAATTTAATTTTGCAACTTTCAGTTATTTCGAATTTCGCACTCTTTTGTCAACAGAAGGAATTTAATTTTATTATGATTCACACAGCCAATTTAGCTTTTATCCGGATTGGTGTGCTCCTTTTAAAACTAATTCAACCGGGAAAAATAGTTACCATCATTCTTAAATTGGTCAAAACGATGATAATTTTCAGCCTTCTTGAACAAATAAAATAAGCTCCTGTTTTAGGTTCAATAATTTAGCTGGGATTATGTTAAAATTTGGTGGTTATGGAATATTACGAGTGATTTCTTTATTACAATTGATAAACATAAAATATACAGGCCTGTTCCGGTTTTCACTTTCGGTAAGATTTTGCGAAAGTGAATTTCCCTCACTTGTTCCGGTTTTCACTTTCGGCAAGATTTTGCGAATTGAATTCACGTGACATTGAGCAAGTGAGTTTGAATTCGGAAGGGTTAAATCGATGATTTTGGCATGCTTAGCATAAAATTAAAGTGAAAATAAAATATTTTTAAAATACTTCAATGTTTTGGGAATATTACTACATAATCAGATAAATAAAAATAATTTTATTTGATTTTTAATTAATTTTTATTTCATCATACCTCCAAATCGATAAGACTCTAACCTAACATTTTTGTCGGATTTGCCTCGACCTGTTCTAGTTTCCGCAAGTATTTGTGAAAGTGAATGGCAACTTTATTAGGGCTGCCCTTGTATGTGAAGAAATTAGTGAATATATTGGTACATACACTGCCCGACAACCGATTAGCACACTCTCTAACCTATCAGTTAAAGGCAAATAACTCAGAACTCTGAATATGTTTCATGCGCATTATTTTTTTTATTCTATTCTTCAACATTTCTACTCATTCTGAGAACAACTTTGAGTTCTGGAATGGTACCGTTATTTTGTTTTGCTGTTTTCTTTGAAGTGCGACAAAAATGCATGCATTTTTTTTGCGACAGCCGATTAGCACATTTTCGCATTTGTGTCAATTTTTGCGCGTTAGTTGTCGTGTTTGATTGATTAAAGGTATTATTTACTTTTTGTGATCGATTATCAATAAAATAAAGTAATAATGGGAAAAGCAAAACCGTTGGATGAGTCTGAAAAAGCCAAAATAAAGGCTTACAGGGAGTGTGGTCACTCGATTCTACAAATATCCAAAAATATTAAACGCAGCCGTAAAGTTATTACCTCATACTTAAACAATGAGGATACCTATGGAAAAAACATGAAAGGTCGGCCCTCATCAGTAATAACAGCAGCTGACAAGCGAATTATATTAAGGCACGCATCTAATTCTCACGACTCCGCCGCCAAAATAAAAGAAAAAACTGGTGTTAAAGCGTGCGTTCGGACCGTACAAAGAGTTATATCGAAAGCTGAACATATAAAGCGTCTAAAATTAAAAAAAAAAAAACCACTAAACCAACTTCGAAAGATGCAACGGCTCGATTTCTGTCGATCGAATATGACCTGAACCAAGGAGTGGGAGCGGGTAGTCTTTTCGGATGGAAAAAAGTTCAATTCGGAGGGTCCTGACGGCTATGCCTACTACTTTCATGATCTCAGAAAGGAAGAGCATACCTTAGATCGGTTGCACAGCCGTGCCGGTGGTGTCATGGTCTGGGGCGCTATCACTTACTTTGGCACCATAGAACTGCAATTTCTAACCAGCCGTATTAATTCCATTGCGTACAAAGGTGTACTGAAAACGGATTTTCCAGCAATCAAGGATATTTTTGGACCCTTGGAATGGAAGTTCCAGCAGGATAACGCACCTATTCACACAGCCAGGATCGTAAAATCCTGGGTTGAGGGTCAGAACGTGGAATTGCTAACTTGGCCGCCTTACTCGCCCGACCTGAATATTATAGAAAATGTTTGGGGATGGCTAGCACGCAAGGTGTACGAGTCCGGCAGACAATATTCAACTGAAGCTGAACTCATTGAAGGAATTAAAAGGTCCTGGGAGGCTATTTCACTCGACTACATTAAAAAATTATATGACTCTTTACCAAGTCGGATGTACGAAGTCATACTTAATCGTGGAGGCTCAACACATTATTAATTATTTTACAGAATACATCAAAAATGTTGAAACTAATTTTAAAAAATTATTTCAATGAAGTTTGAATCTATTTTCTTTTGTTATTTAAAGTTTTCAATTGACTGTGCTAGTCAAATGTCGCAAAAATTAAAGTTAATTTTTTATGTTAAGTTTGTTTAAATTCATTTAAAATGTTATTAATAAAGTTAATATCATATTCTTCATTTTTCCTAGTGTATAATTTTGTATTCTTTTAATGGAAAAAAGATTCATCTTGAAAGTTTTATTCGTTTTCCTGATATTAAGCTTCTAAGACGCGGAGCATAGGGTGTGCTAATCGGTTGTCGGGCAGTGTATTTTAAACAACAATTTAAGTATTTTTAAGTAATGCGTAAAGTGAAGAATTAAATTTCTTGTTTTTTAAATGCAAGTTTGGACAAAACTGTTTGTAATTTAATGCAAAAAAGAACTGCTTATTTATGTAAACAAACACTGTGCAACAATTGACAACTCTGCAAAAAGACATTTCCAGCACTGAAATCAACCCGCGCTTTCAAAAATACAAAAGTTGTAACGAAAGTAGGTTTTACCTTTGAAAAATGTTTCGACTTATGATTAAATAAATATTTGATGAATAAATTACATAATTAATAATTATTTTAACAGGCGAAAATTCTTTTGACGCAAATGTCTGATTCGCTTAGAACATTTTCCAGCACTGTTCTGCAAAAAATTACTCAACACAATGTGGAAGGGAAATTCGGAGGGTAATTCGTAGGAAATGTAAAGGAATTTTAAGGGAAATTCGGTCAAATCTTGCGGATTGAAATTCGCAAAAAACAAGTGAAAACCGGAACAGGCCTGATAGATTTATTTGAATTATATTTAGATTAGTTGGGGGAGTATTAGTTAGATTTGTATGTTTATGTCAAAATGGTTTAAAGGCTTTAATTGCTTCTTCTTCTGTTGTTTATACAGGAATTGTTTATTATTGCTTATTAACAACAAGATATTGAGGGTTATGTTGTTCTTAAAGATTAATAATTGCTCATGGATTACGTACTTCTGGTTTATTTTGTTTAGCTAATGTTTCATACGGTTAGGGAGACGAAGTTTATTAATTAATAAGGGGTTATTAAATTTGATACCTGTTAAATGGTTGGCAGGTACAAATGCTTGTCCTGTTCTTTTAACAAGTTATCACACAACACATTTTTTTTATTTGAATTTAGTTTTAGCAGTATTTTTTAAAGAGTTTCAATAAATACCTGTTAAAAATAGGAAATGGAGAATAAATTATTTTCAAATTCTATGTTTCAATTTTGCATAACATCGCTAGCTTTACCATACACATTTTCAGTTTACCACTATATGGCAAAAGCAACGATCAGTTGAAAATCAACCTTAAGTAAGAAAAATTTAAATTTTTTATTCTGTGACACCGAAACGGATTTTGAATAATTTGGGAAGGGATTTCTGTGCCGCTATTTCATTAATGTGTATTTGTTCACTAATGTGTATTTTAATTTAAAGGTTCGCGTGCGTCGCCAGAGCATGGAGCAGCTGGATCTTATCAAGATCACGCCGGATGGCAAGCGCATGCAGGAGGAGAAGAACAAGGCGGCCACAGCTGCCCACACAAAAGCCAAAGAGGACGACTTCTTCGAAATGCTATCACGCTCGCAGTCCAAGCGCATGGATGACCAACGTTGTTCCATCAAAATCAATCCCGGCGGCGGTGGTGTTGCAACAGGCGCCACTAGGAAACCGCTTGTGCAGCAAAACTCGCTGTTTGTGGATCCCACAAATTTGCCGGGTCTGAAGTCGCCAACGTCTGCAATGCCACCGGCCATTGGGCATGCTCCTTTGCAACGGAGCGCAACAACCACACAACAGCCAGATGACGCTTTCCTGGACATGCTGATGCGTTGCCAAGGCTCGCGATTGGAGGAACAACGCTCTGAGTTGCCCCGGCCACATGTGACCATGGACGCGGAGGCGCCACAATTACAGGCACCACAGGCGGCAGCTGCGTCTGGTGGTCGTGGCCAGTCTGGACGTGGCGCCACCGTGCCCGATGAGGATTTCTTCTCGCTAATCATGAAAGTGCAGAGTGGACGCATGGAGGATCAGCGGGCATCCATTCCCTTTGGTGGCTTCAACAATGCTCAGCGAAATGCGCGTGGCAACAACAACAATAATAATAATAATAATAGTAACAACAACAACAATGCTACTGGTGGTGCAGGTGGTGGTGGTCCTGCTGCCAAGTAGACGTCCCAATCAAGCTGTCCATTTAGGCTGCTCCACTTTTATCATTTGTTATACGTACATTTTGGCCATTATTGCATGCCTATTGGCCCACTTTTGGTCAACTGGCTATTGGCTATTGGCTGCTAAGCATATGTTGTAAGAATTATACATACATGAACTTTAGGTTGATACCGACTAACAAAAGTAACCAAAAACTATACATTCGTCTACTGTTTTCTAAAAAAAAAAGCACTCGGATGCATCTCTCTTCCATTTTGATGCATTTGTTAACCACACACAAATATACAAATACATACATATATACTCACATCTAGTAGAGACGGTTCAAGAATATGATATTGCGCTTTTTAAATGTCCAAAAACATACAGAATTTGAAGAGATATTAATGTTTTTAAATTGCATGCAAAGTACGTTTATGTAACTAGTTTAAGTCCAAAATAGCTCAATAGATTAATTAATTATTCGCTATACTTTGCTGTTCTAATAGAAGATATCATAGTTCTCTTCTCTCTGCTCAATCTCTAAATATACCCATCCATACATATACATATACTATATAAGCAATTGCATTTCGCAAACATTTTCCAATTGTAACTATGAGTATTGCATTTTTCTACTGAAACATTTTTCATACACATAAACATATATATTTATAAATCTGAAATACACTAAAGAACTTACATATTTTACTTTCATTATTTGATTTGATTTAAATTAAGTTTTTCTACATTTTTTTTCTCTCGAGATATTCACGGACTGTTGTGGGTTAATTTTTAGGACCCGACGCCGTTTTAGCATGTAGTCTACCATATACACAATACGGATACAATACAGATATCTTTATATAAGTACATATATCATGTATAATGTATACAAACATATACATAATAATTGAAAACCGATCCGATGTTGATTGATTTTTTGTGAAAAACAACAGAGTTCGTGTTGCATGAAATGAAGAGCCAAAATTTGTAAAAGTTATTAATGAATGTAAAATGATAACGTTATTGATCAGATCAGATCAGATACTGATTATATTGATATATGTATGAAATGTATTATTATTAAATTTAAAATCCCAATTGTTTGCTGACAAACTGGTAAATGACATTTTCAATCCTTCCAACCCACATTGGGCGGAATTGCCCGTTTTTTGGCAAAAAGTCTAAATTCTATTTTATAATATTTTTATGGTTATAATATTTTTTCCAGTAAGTAATTGTCCCTCCTCATCGAAAACAATAAATTTAAATTTTATTATGCAACACTCGTTTAACACCAGCCCTTCAAACTCAGCTGTTTGAGCCATGCGGTGTCTGCATGTGGTCCGATTTGAAAATTTCATATTTGTTTGTCAGTCTCCCATTTTTAAACGGTTTGAAGAATCTAAATAGTTTAAAATGGAAAATAATCACCAAGGTGTGTAGAAAAGAGTTGTATATGTGTTTAATTATATGTGCTTTTGTTTCGTTATGTTTTCAATGTTATTAATAAACCATAATTTTTGTCGAATCTAACCTCAATATAGCTGTGTTTCGTGGAGTATATCTAGCAAGATGAACGTGGATTATAAAAAGGCTTATGTGGTAGTATGCGTTATTATGTATATATTTATGTAGAGTTTAAATCATAAGCGGAATTTTGCGGTTTTTCGAAATACTCCAGTAGAAGTTGGTGTGTTTTTATGCTTGAAAATTGGATATTTCCCAGGTGTTAGATGGGGAGGGGGGTAGGAACATGGTCAAATGAAAAAACAAAGAAAATTATAAATTCTAGTTTAGTCTGATTAGCAATCATGCAAAGTTTGAAATATTTTCCTTTATATTGAAGCTTTTTAAAAAAAAATATACATTTTTCAATGAGTCGTGGAAAAAGCGAAAAGGAGGTCCATTTTTTTTAGGTCCAACTAAAAAAACGAAAAAATTATAAATTGTACTTTAGCCTAACTAAGATTCATGCCAAGTTTCAAGTCTCTAGCTTTATATTACGATTTTATATAAATATATTACACTTTTTTTTCATAGTCGTAGTGGGAGGGGGAGGTGAAAGCATGGTCCAAATCTAAAAAAAAAAATTCAAAATTCCAAATAATATGAATAGGAAATTCTCCAAGTTTCAAGTTTCTAGCTTTCAGATTAGAGTTTTTGCCAAAAAACGGGCGATTCCGCCCAATGTGCAACCTTAGAAATTCCCAATGGAGGCAATGAAAATTTGTGGAAATGTGTTATTTGCAACTGCACACCTTCGAAAAATTGTATTTGCTGGGTAGAAAATAAGCATGGCAATGTCTTATGAGAATTAAAAGATGAATTAAGATGCTTGAAACTCACCTGGTGCGTGCGATAAGCAGGTGTAAGTGGTAGGGGCTAAATTTAAATGTTTGCTGCAAATAGGGCCGTTGGAGTCTTTTGGTGCAATTTTTTAATTTTCGACTATTCCTTTCAAAAATACGCGTCGAATGATACCTCGATCATCGGAATCCAACCACTGCACTATGGTCCCAAAGCCCTTATTTTTTACATAAATTAATAACTCGAGAACTGGTTTTTTGCATTCAGTTTAATAATACCAATTAAATTTTTGACTGTGGAAAACAGGCGTGGCACCGCCCTTTTCCTTATATTTTAATATGCAAATTTTTTGATTACATAGCTTTTTGAATAAACATTTTTTTTTTGTAAGCTTTAAACTATAACATTTAACTTACTTATATCAAATATGTAAATAATCAGCACAATTCTAATATAAAAATTTAAATAAATTTTAAACGTATTTTTTTAAAATTTTTTTTTTGATCGCATCTTTTGGCGTAAGTTGCAAAGTTATACCATTTTTATTTCTATTTCCGTCTCCTTAATTTCTAAAAGCCTTCCGTTCAACTTTTTTAAAATAAAGTCAAAAATTTATTGATGCTTTATGCTTGTTCTGCAGCCACACTTCAAGCAATTCTGCATGCTCGAACTCAAAGTTGCCTGATGAAATTTGCGATTATATGGAATCGGGGAAATTCGGGGACAAGATTTTTGGTGTTTATAAAGAAAAAACATTGACACACAAGACTGCATTTATAGCTACGACAATACACGACAATATACTTACTTCTACTCCATGAACCAAAATTTATGTGAGGTTATAGTCGGCTAAAACAACATAGCACAAATGCACATTAAACAATTAACAAAACACTTCTACAAACAAAACACATATACAACTATGTATAACAAACCTGGAGCTATGTTTTCCATAGTTATTTTTATTAATGGGCCTTTTTCTATTTATTTTATAGAGGAAATAAAAGTGAACAATATATTGTGTAAATCTCAACCCCGTGCGCACAAAATAAACAGTAAATTTTCGGGGCCGATTAAAAAAGACAGGGATGTTTAAAAAAAAAAGAATGTCATTTCTAAGTTCATTGGAATATTTGCTATTGGAATAAAATGTGTTTCTTGCATAAATCACGATTATGATTTTTTGAATTTACGTAAAAAAAAACGGCTTTGGGACCATAGTGCACTGGTTCAAACAAAAATTCAATTTGAAATTTTTCGTGGCTTTTTCAAAATCAGATGAAAAGTCAGTTTGTCTGTTTGTTTGTATCGAAGCGTTGAGATAGCTTAAATGTGTGAATGAGAATCTATTCCGTATCATAAAATTCGAAGTGTTTGTTCTACGACTTTTCGAAGAAAAAAACGCTAGTCGCAAAAAACCGCTAAAATTGACATCCCCAGAGTTTTAACGGGGGAAAAAAAAGTTTGGCATTCGGCACTGCGCAAAGAAGTTATTCTTATTAGGTATAAAGTAGAGATGGTCAAATTTTCAAAAAGCCCGGCCTGATATTAGTATATAAAAAAAAGATTTTTTTTCAAATTATTATATCTTTATTTTTCTTCAGATACAAATTGTTATTTTGAGCCTTTTTTGCCAGCAGAGTCTTAAACTTTTTCTTTGCTCTTTTTTCTGCGTACCACAAGTGACTTGTTACAGAAATTTGGTTATCAAGCGATTTGAAAAGTATGTGTTAAATCGTGACTTTACGGGCCTGTCGGGCTTCGGGCTTCTACTTAGGCCCGGGCCCGTACGAAAAAAAGCCCGTTTCCGATTTGTATGCAAGAAGCCCGTGGATTTTTTGAAGACACAAAGCCCGAACAGGCCCGTGCCAACTCTAGTATGAACTATTGGGACCTTTTAGCGAAATGTGCTGAGTGGCTAAATTTAGTATTGCTCGTCACAAAATCGAATATCAGATATTTTGGGACAGGGAAATGTTTTCGTCACTTGACTTTTACGTATACCTCGTAAAGAGGTTTTGTTTAGGATTTAAAAAAACTGGATGTATTAAATTTTTTCACGAAATGCGGAGCCCATAAAATGTATTTTTTTTCTAAAATTAAGAAGCGTGGCACTTTTGGTTCATGTGGTTCAAAAGTTACGATTTTTGCAAAGCAAAATGAGCAATGGCCCCACTGTGCGGCGTGTTAAAATCTAGAAAACATTGATATCCGTTGGAAAATTCGAGACAGCTTGCCGACTTTGGAGTCTTTATTAGTGTCAGTGGTAGAACTTCTATTGGATTGCGGGGGCGGAATGGTAAATAAATTTGATGAATTTGCCTGCTCCAGAGACTCGGTGGTTACTTTAATTGTAGTCTTCGATAAACTGGCGTACACAAATGAAATAAGTTTTCCCCCTGACAAAGTCCTTGGTTCGTTTATAAAGCTTTATTCATAAATTAGTCGTCTTACGAGTCTAGAAAGTACATATTATAGATATATCTATATGTAATATTTGTATGATAAGTGCGTGTCCCGTTTGGGGGCGGGGCATGCACCATTGAGTGTCTAACCCAAGTTTATTTACAAATTCATTTATATAATTTAACGCTTAACAACAACAACTGCAACGGGATCACTTCAGCTCCTTCTCCTGATCCCAATCCCCATCTTGGGCCTACGCCTTGATCCGCTTAATGCTCTCCGGCTGCGCGTCCTCCAGCACAAAGATGGGAAGCGAGAAGTCGACGGGCTTCTCGCCGGCGGCAGCTGTGGCCTTTGGATAGTCGTAGACACTCTTGTGCAGCGTCTTGTGCCAGCCGCGCTTCAGCATGACGTAGACGATGAAGATGCTGACGAGGAAGGCGGAGCAGCTGGCCATGACGAACATTGCCAGCTGCACGGATTCATCGGGAGCGGTGGCTGCCTGTGCCTGGGGTGGCACCGCCGGCCGGTGCACGAAGTGCGAGCGGGTGAGATCCGGACGGAAGTGACCGCCAACTAGCTGGAAGCCGCCGGATGTGATGGCCGATTCGATGGCAAAGGCCATGTCCACCTTGGCCTCGTTGTGCAGCTCGAAGCGCACAATGACCGATCCATCGAAGTTCTCCTGCACGCGGAGATTCTCGACCACATCGCCGAGCAGCTGCTGCAGCTCCCGTCGAATGGAGTCGTAGACATTGCGCACACTGCGCCCGCTGCTGTTGGTCATGTGCAGCTCAATGGCCACCGCCTCGATCGGCACATGGTCGCAGTGCCGGTCGCCCTGGCCGAAGATGTGCGTCGACTGCAGCTGATTTCCGGCGGCATCGACGCACCAACAATTCCGGCCATTGCATTGCTGGGATCGGAATGCACCCGCCTCGTCGCAGCTCACGGGAAACGTTGCGGTTGCGGACAGGGCGCGACAGCTCGTGGTGTTCCACTGCAGGGGCTGCAGTGGGGGCGACGACTCCACCGACAGCTGCGAGTCCAACAGGGAGTTGGCCAACTCCATCACTCGCTCCGTGACCGACTCGGCCACGTTCGAAGCCGTGGGCTGCAGTTTCACCTCCACCTCATCCAAGTCCAGGTCCAGATCGACGCTGTCTATATCGTTCAGCTGCGTCAACTGGCCAATGAGCTGCTCCATCAGCGGATCTCCGAGATCGTAGTTCTTGCGCTGCCTCGCCTGGCGACTGTTGCAGGTGGGCTCAGTGTCCCGGGTCAGGGTTCCCTTGAGTGGAGCACCCTTGCGGTCGGCGCACCAACAGACGCCGTACGGACTGGACGGCTTCTCCTGCTCCCCCTCCTGCTGCGGGCTGGCAAAGGCGCGACTCACGATCTCCGTGGTGCGTGGCGTGCTGGCCAGGGCGGGCTGCTTGCCCAGACACTGGACGGGACTCCAGTGGCCGGTGACGGGATCACAGCGTGGCTGGAACCACACCGACGAGTGTCCCGTGCGCTGGGCCGCCAGGCTGTTCTTCAGCTTGAGACGCTCGCACTGGGTGAGCACGGGACAGACGGAGTTGCAGGCCAGCTCGTTGTGGAACAGATTCTTGGTCTGGCAGGTGGCGGCATCCGCATCGATGTGAACGGGCACACACTTGTTGGCCTTCGGGCTGAAGCGGTAGCGCGTGTGGTTGCGCGCCGTGTGGCCGCTGGAGAGGCACACGCTGTCCATGGACTCGAAGCAAACGTCCCGCGTCTTGGAGCAGCAGACGCCGCGATTGCTCACCGGATTCAGCTGACAGGTGTGGGTGGTGGGACACGCCTCGTGCTCGTTGTGGGGGCCACAGCTCACGTCGAGATCGCCCTGCTGGAGGGGATGGCCCTCGGCACAGACGGAGGCACGACGCGGCACACAGATGGGCATCTTGGGACAGGGACTGTCCACGCACTCCACGCTGATCAGCTGGCACTCCTCGTCGCTGGCACAGCTCACCTCGTCGCAGTAGCTGCGACACTGGCAGGTGGGACATCCATTGGCGTCCACCTGGTAGCCGCTCTCGCAGCTCACGTCGCACTTGGGCTGCGCGCAGGCGTAGCTGGAGTTCTCCTGGCAGATGGGCGTGGCAGGTGACTTGACCCTGGTGCCCGGCAGCTGCACTCCCTGGTCATCCACGCACCAGCAGTGGCCATCGGGTGAGCACTGCACCTGCTCCCATTTGCCCGTCTCGACGTCGCACTGGGCCACCGTCATCTGGCGAGCCGGGATGCCCAGCTCGGAGCTCTGATGCAGCTGGATCGCCTGGAGGTGCTGGCAGGCAGTCTTCAGTTGGGGCTCCACGCACTGGGTGCCACAGCCGTTGGAGCAGCAGCGACGCGATCCCTCGCAGTGGGCATCGGTGCGACACTCGTAGGCACAGATGTTGGCGTCCAAGTTGTCCGTCGGGCCAGGTGGCACCAGGTAGGGGCATTGGCCGGGCTTGCGCGGCAGACAGGCGGGCACTGGCGGACAGTACTCACCCTCGCAGCTGACGTCGACGATGCGGCACTCCTTGCCCTGGCCACAGGTGACGCCCTCGCAGGGATCCCGGCACTGGCAGGCGGGGCAGCGTGTGTTGGCGTCCAGTGCGAATCCGTACTCGCAGCCCATGCGACAGGTGAGATCCAGACAGTCCAGCTTGTCGCGCAGCTGCTGGCAACTCTCGTCACTGACGTTGAAGCCACGCGACTGGGGAATCTCAGTGCCGAAGCTGTCCACGCACCAGCACTGCTCCACCTCCATCTCGACCATGTCGTCATCCGAAACGGGTCGCTTCGGCGCCGGAGCCACCTTCTTAAAGTCCGTCTCGAATAGCTGTCCCAATCCCTGTTGGCGCTCGGCGCCCATGTCGATCACCTTGGCACTGCGTCCCATCACTGGAGCCGCCACCTGCACCTTGAGCGCACTGTCATCCACTCGATAGAGCTTCAGCCGCTCCGCATCGCGTCTGCTTCGCTTGGACGGAGCACTGGCACTGCTCAGCAGCATTCGCATCCGGCGTATCGTGTTCTCCTCCAGAATCTTGCGCTGCTCCGCCCGCGTCACGCGTATCTTGCGCTGCTCACACTGACGTCCCGCGTAGTCGCCCTCGGATGTGCATCGTGGTGCCGGCATCGCCAGCTGCATGCCCGCCTCCGTGCCCTCCATGCGCTCCGAGAAGTCGCGCAGATATTCACACACTGGCAAAGATAAAGATAAGATAGAAGAATAAGATAGGCAGAACTATAAAATGGGGCATAGCTGTCGGACTGGGCAGAGTCGTTCTCTCTCCAGATCCGAGATATATTGCCTTGCGTTTTAAATTAAAAACAAGTGGGAAAGGCTATAGTCGAGCTCCCGACTATAGGATACCCGTTTCTTATTTAAATAAATTTAAAAAAAAATTGTATTGCATGCTTTTAGGCACTTACATTGCTGAAAAACTTTAATCAGCCATTACCACCTCTCTATTTGTCCGATCTTGTTACGATTTAGTAGGATGATAGGTAATAATAGTAGTTAACGTTAATTAGTTAAAAAATTATAGTCTGTGTGCCAAATTTGGTTGCTCTAGCTTAGTCTTATAGTCTCTTATAGTCTCTGAGATCTAGGATCTCACACAGACGGACGGACATGGCTATATCGACTCGGCTGTTAATGTTGATCAAGTTCAAGAATAAGAATATACTTTATAGGGTCGAAGATGCGACCTTTTCCCTGTTACATACATTGCAACGAATACAATATCCCCTTTGACTTATTTTTTAAGTAACTAGTATAATTATTAAGAAAGTTTATAATCGACACTCCGAAGATCTGATACTCTGGCAGATCACTGAATTAAATTTAAACTGATTTTGAATTTATTTGGATAACTCAAAGAATAAAAGAATCTTAAAGGAAGGGAAAGGAGCCGATCCGATCAAGATAGCTTCAAAACTCAGAGTCTAGTTTGCATACAAGCATTTTAGAGTCTTACTAATTTGACATATTTTAATTTTTTATCTTTTTAATCTCAGATCATAAGAATGAAAATGATGAAATGACTAAAGGACTATCCCATATGTTGATTCTGGTAGAGATATCTCCAAACACAACAAACATTTTAATACTAATTCTTTATTTTCAATCAATAGTTCCAATGGCAGCTGTTTCGTACGAAAAACTTTTTTGTTGTTTGAGATATCTGAACAAATCTGACAGAATATGTTAATGGAATGGTCATTTACATCCTCACCAAATTTGGTTTAAATCGGAACACTATCATATAGCTGCCATTGGAACGATCAGTCGAAAATCAAGACTTACTATGAAAAACTTTTTTGTTGTTTGAGATATCTGAACCAACCAGAATATGGATATGGGATGGTCCTGTACATTCTGACTTAATTTGGTTGAAATCCGACCACTGTATCATATAGCTGTCATACGAAACAAACTTGAAAACTGTTAAGAACATAATTTTTGGTCTTGCACTGAAAAGCGTATTACTCCGCCATTAATTCATCGAATCTCATAAACAATAGCTTATTTTTTCGTAAAATAAAGTTTACCTTTGCGATATGTATTTTGTTTGGGGAGATTAGTGACCTCTCGAGCCCCAAAAATCACAAAAAAAAACGGATTTTGGAACTTATTAAAGCGCTAGCTTCTGAAATACTAAACCAATCTCAAAACTATATAAGAGAAGTTGTAGAAGGATGAGTTACCTTTAATTTGAGTGCTTTTTTGGCCTCATCGGTTAATTAAATCTCTTGGTAAACTCTAAAATGTCGGAGGAACTTCGAAAGTTCGGAAAAAAATAAATATTTCAAAAACGCTTTCATGAAAAAATTTTTAATTGCGATTTTCGTGCTTAGTGGGTTAAAGTCCATAAGAAAAGTGTACTGAGACATGAGAGGCGAAATGGCTGCAAACTAGTGTTATTAAGCATACAGTTTGATCTTGCTTATATTAAAGAACACACTCTTCAGGTTCAGTTCAGTTAAAATACTCTTGGGAAATAAAAATGGGAAGGGTATGTGAACTTACTAGTCTGCTGGTGGGTCTTCTGCTGATCTTCGGAAGCGGTTGTTTGCTCTGGAACTGGACAGCAGACACTCTCCGTTTCCCGATGCAGTTTGGTGCACTTGTATTGCTCCGGGCACATGATGCGGTTGCTCATGGAGCGACCCTGCTTCGCCTCCGCCTCGGGCTCAAAGAACGCTGTCGGCTGGAAGCTGCGAGCCTGTCGCTCATCGAAGCAATACATGACTTCGCCGCTGGCTGCATCCGAGAGGGGTGTGCCGATGTCACAGGGATTGGAGTAGGCCAAGTCTGGCTTGCAGACGGGCCAAGAGGCGCAGAGGGAAGATCCGGACTCGCACAACGGATCAGTGGCCACCTCGCAATGGGAGCCAATGGCGCACTTGAATCCCTCACAGGGCTCCGAGCACTCACAAGTCGGACAGCCATTGTGATCATTCTATGGAAAGAAAGAATTAGATATAAGATATTGAAATTAAGAGGCTGAAATTAACATTGATTCATCACATATGAAAGAGCTTCTGTAAGTCGAATTTTTCGGGAAAATCCCCAATAAAGTTTGAAATTTTGTTTGTTTCTATTTTATGCTTTTGTTAACGGCTCGTTTGGATACGTAATATTAATGTACATTAACATATGGTGATGCAATATGATAGAATATTGCATCAACAATTACAACAGCTGGTGAATTAACTTCAGGAAAGACGTACTTTATGTACTTCTTCGTTAGAGTATCAGAGCAAGAGTATTTAAATTATTAAATATTCAAACTTATTAGTTAAGGAATTCGAAAATGGACCAAAAAAATTTAAGTGGCTGAAAAATATGGTATCTTAGCGAAAAAAGCTTTCATTATTTCAAAAAAAAGAAAATTACACAGAAAAAAAAATCCGGGATATTTAGCCCGAATTCAATCCGAAACGATGTCAGAAGTGGGGTAATCTCGAATTTTCTTAAACCAAGTATGAAATACTTGATTTTTTCAATCCCGAATTCAATCATGAAATTCTTAAATTCAGGCTAAAAAAAAAATATTAATTATATTTATTTTTTTTTTATATTTTTTTTTAAATGTTTTTTTTTAAACATATTTTTTTTTATTATTTTCTTTTAAGGTTTTTTTTTAACTTTTTTAATTATTTTTTTTTAATATTCTTTTTTAAGATTTTTTTTTTAACGTTTTTATATTTTTTTTTTACCATTTTTTTTTTATAGATATTTTTTTTTAATTTGTTTTTTAACATTATTTTATTTTTATTTTAATTGACGGGGGGAATAGAACCCAGATTTTTTTCAAACCAGAGTCGACGACTCTAACCATTGAGCCACGGGACCGGTTGAAATGAGAGAGGCCGAGAGAGAATTTTCTCTCGCGCTCAGCAAATGTGAATTTTCCCATTTTAATCCCGATACAGGCTTGATTATTCAGCTTAATCCTGAATACATACTTAAAAAATGCGGGCTTAAATCAAGTATTTTAGGCTTGATTTTAGAATGGCATTTTGTTTTCTGTGTAATTATGATGTCATTTGAATCGGGAACTTCTTCTAGATACAGCAAAAGAACGAAAGAAACCTAATTTTTGAGAATATTGACAGGTCTTGAACAAACTGAAATCTGTTTTTGTTGAAAATAACAAGAAAAGTTTGCAATTTGAAATGTATTTATGAATGAGTGAGATTGTAGTTTCTGTTAAAATACTTTAAAAATAAATTTCCCTAAGTCGAAGTCTCCCTAAGTCGAAGTCTCCCTAAGTCGAAGTCTCCCTAAGTCGAACTATTTCTTTGGATAATGGTGATTCGAGTTAGGGAAGTTCGACTGTATATTATTTAAAATATTATTTTAAAATATTTCAATTATATTAAATCAACCAAAACAGTCTACATACATAACATACTCTTGCCCAATGATAAAATTAAGATTCTCTCCTAAGTTTACTGTATTTGAATCTTGTTGAAATTTCAAGTCAACATTTTTGCATGAAATTATCATATGTAATTTTGTTAATTATTTAAATAAATGTAATTATGTTTTTTCATTGTGACTTAAATTTGCGCTGGTAAAATACTACTTGAATTATTATAATTGCACCACGCAATTATATTATTATTAAAAGTGCCCATGTTATTGTCAGTATAATTGTCATGTACATATCGCTCATTTACATGACGAGTGACATAAGTCGAAGCACACGATTTTTGAGTTAATGATGCAGAAATGTTCGCAATGTGACAATCTAAGTTGTGTAAAAATTGCATCATCCTATCCTTAATACCAAGAGAGTGAAAAGAGTATACATATGGGCATTTCCACAGAAAGGTCCACCGCATTCAAAAACGTAAAATTGATCAAAAACTCACATCTTGTGAAATTTTCTTTCAGAAATGTATTTAAGTTATGTATTTAAGCAATATACGCTAGAAGAAGTTCAATAGGATGAACATGTGGATTCTTTATTGGAATAAATTCACTTTTTCTATATTTTTGTCGATTTTCTTAAAAATTGACTTCCAAAATGGACCGTTTGTATTTTAACGATTACACTTAGTAAGGTAGTAAGATTCTAACATAATCCATTTTGATACATAGAAATATACTAAAAGTTTAATTGAAATACGTTTTTCGGGCTGTTTTCGATATATAAATTAAAGAACGAGAGACAGGAACATCATAAATATATTTTGGAACAAAATGTCCCGTGCGCGATGTCCCGTGCGAATTTACGTTATATTGAATTTAAAAAAAATTCAAGTCATCGTTGAAAAAAATCATAACCATTTTTAAGAGGCATCAATGCACAAGAGTCTAAAATTAGTTGCATTAAAATATTGCCTCTGGATTCGCTGAAACTGGCGTTTGAATTGGTTGGCCTCACAAGCCACTTCTGTTTCGTCTCCCGTGCGAATCACTTGAATTTTGCTATTATCTTAAAAATGAAAAGTTACCCAAAATCAATCTTTGCACCAATCAGCCTTTCATCTGAAAAAAAAACCGTTTTTTTACTTTGAATGCGTACGAATGTCCCGTGCGCGATTTTGGAAATGCCCATATGTCGTTTTTTCATTTCCAACGATTCGACTTTATTAACTCAAAAGAACGATATATCTCAATTGCAATGCAATCGTTGACTAGAAAAGATTCTTTCTGTTTCATAAAGCTCAGTTGTTTTTTCTCAAACTTACAAGTTTGGCCGCTTTTCAAAAAACACAGGCGACACTTGAAAACTTTAAGTGCGTTTATCTCGAAACGCCATTTCTTGAGATATGTCACTCTTCTAGTAAATGAGCAATATATGTATGTATGGGAATAATAATTATTTTAAATACGCACGAATAAGTCGTTAAAAGCTACAAGTAATTAAGTTGAGCAATCTTGAACATTTCAAAAATTAAGGCAAAATCGAAGCATAGAAAAATCAAAAATAAAATAGAAATAAGTAAAAGGTGTCATCCACCTGCATCGAATTGACTTACCTTGAAACCATATTCGCAGACGGCGGCGCAGATGTTCGTGTCGCACTGTTCCATCTGGAAGCTGCGGGCATAGGAGCGACTGATCATGTTCTCCCAGCCATCGCAGTTGACGTTGTTGGCCGCGCCCATGGACTCCTTGATCTTGTGTCCGGTGCGAGGGTTCACACACCAGCAGACGAGGCCATTCCGGGAGCATTGTCGTGGAGAATACTGACCACCGGGTCCATTGCAGTCGGGCACATAACCGCGTCCCTCGCGCTCATTGATGGAGAGGATGTCGGCCAGGGCCTTGGCCTGATGGCAGCCCGTCACATTGCTCGGCTGCTGGCAGTTGAACTGGCAGCCCTTGGTGAAGCAGCACTTGTCCATGTTGCGGCACTCCAGATCATGGCTGCAGGGTGCTCCACACATGTAGCCGGTGCGCTGGGTGTACTGCGCTTGCTCGGGAGCCGGACAGATGCCGGGCTTCTGGAAGGTCAAGGTGCTGGGACAGCAGACACCGTAGTCGTTGCCCGATTCCACCAAGCACTGGTAGAGTGGCGGACACTGCGGCTTGCCCGCATCCTGGCCACACAAAAAGGGCCTCACGCTGTCATCGATGGCCAGGGGGAGTCCGGCGGGGCAGTAGTTGGCCAGGGAGCGCGCCTTCTTGCATGTGGGTAGCGGTGGACATGGCTCCGACTTGCACTGCACCTCCTGCAGCTGGCAGGACTGCCCGTTGGGACACTCGAGGCCATCGCACGGATCCCGGCAACGGCACACGGAGCAACCCGTCTCCGGATCGCGTGCAAATCCCGACGGACAGAACATGCGACATGCCGAGGCGGCACAATGCGATGGCTCCTTGCACTGGACGCCACTGCGACTCGCATTCCGACTGCCCGGCAACTCCACTCCGTACTCGTCAATGCACCAGCAATCCTCGCCAGCTCGTTCGTTCTTGCACTGAATGCTTTCGAATTCGCCGCCCTTGCGACAGCGCGGAATCCTCACAGCTCCTGCCGATCCATTCGGCTGCAGAGCCTTGGCTCGACGCGACTCGGCTCGTCTCAGATGCTGACAGGCCGTTAAGTTACCTAAAAAGAAGGAATTGCAAATAAGAATTATGAATTTAAGATCAAATAATCTTGAAAAAATTATATCTGATTGAATGGGAAAATTTAAGACTACTATTGTTTGATTTTTTATTTTAAATCTTTTTTTGATCTACCTAAAGACTTATGGGCTAATCCTGAGTTGCGAACGTTACATTTGCACGCAACTTTTCGTGTTTAAGGGGGTATTGCTGGTTGGAAGGCTGGCAAATATCCAAATACAAAAAGTTAAGTGGAATATATGACCAAATCAATCCAGCTTCAAAAATAAAGATAAATAGTCTCGTTAATTAAAAATCTTAGTTTTTGTCTGTTGCGGACGTTACACTTTTTACACACACACTTTTTTTCAAATTAATAATATATATTAAATATTTTCAATACAGTTTTAATCTTAAATAAAAGAGAAAGTAAAACAAAGATGAGCTAAGCGCTAAACACTCATAAGACCGTTTTGGTCTTTTTTTTTTTGCCATTGAAAATACCCTTTTTTTTACAAGAATTATTGAAATTAAGAGGCAAAAAGAGGAATCAATTGATTAGGCTCGGCCATAAACAACTCGAACAAAATCGAGTGGCAATAGCGTTTACTGAGCAAATTTCATACAAATCGCCTTCCCTAACTCGAACTTCCATAAGTCGAATTTCTCTGTAACTCGAACAAAAATATTGGCCCGTGCTTCTGTAAGTCGAATTTTTCGGGAGAATCTCCAATAAAGTTTGAATTTCTTTTTCGTTTCTCTTTTATGCTTTTGTTACCGTCTCGTTTGGATATGTAATATTGATGTACATTAACATATGGAGATGCAATATGGTAGAATATTGCATCAACAATTATTTAGGCTTGTGAAATTGCTATAGGAAAGATGTTCGAAATGTACTTCTTTGTCAGCGCATCAGTGTACTAAAATGTTTAAAAATGTTTAAAGAAAAATATTCAAACTTATTAGTTTTTTTTTTTTTTTTTTTATTAAATGACGGAAAGTTTATATTTTTGCGTTTCATTCCGAAGAATTTAAAAACACATGCTTGACTACAATTTGACGCGGGGGAATCGAACCCAGCTTTTTCGAACTGAAAGTTCTAATTATGTGACAGGTCGGCAACTCTAACTAGTGAGCCAAATTTATTATTAGTTAAGGAATTTGAAAGTAGACCAAATAAATTATAGTTGCTGAAAAATGTGGTATGTCAGCAAAAACATTTTTCATTATATTAAAAAATGAAATATTAATTATGATGACATTTGAATCGACAGCAAAAGAACGAAGAAACCAAATTTTGAGAGTATCGACAGGTCTTGATCAAACTGGAATCCTTTTTGTTGAAAATGACAAGAAAAATTTGCAATTTGCAATTTTTATGATTGAATGCATTTGTAGTTTCTTTTAATATACTAAAAAAAAAAATTCCCTAACTCGAAGTCTCCCTAACTCGAACTTTTTTCCTGGATAATGGTGA
The DNA here is from genome assembly GCA_037043435.1 of Drosophila suboccidentalis. Classification (NCBI taxonomy): domain Eukaryota; kingdom Metazoa; phylum Arthropoda; class Insecta; order Diptera; family Drosophilidae; genus Drosophila; species Drosophila suboccidentalis. The sequence goes on from JBAMBK010001030.1 coordinate 49,488, forward strand.
TTCGAGTTAGGGAAGTTCGACTGTATTATTAAAAAACATGCAACTTTAAGATTTCGCCCTTGGTTTAAAAATTTTCGGACTAGCTATATATAAAATAATAAAATATTATATAATTTAAATAACATAACGCATGTCTCAAATTTGTATTATATAAATGTACTGAAAAATAACCAAAATAAACTAACTTTAAACAAATTTAAAAAAAAAGTTACGCTTTTCACACTATATTTAAAAAAAAAATCTTCTATGATTTATGAATAAAAAAATTTAAATTATAAAATCCTGTCACTTTATTGTCTTTGTTATTCAATATTCTATTAAAGAGAATTGTTCAATATTATATGTTGATTTGTATCAAAAAATAAATTTAATTTTTATTTTGAATCCTCAAAATTATAGTCGTTACGGTCCCTTAAATAAAAGCATCAGGGGGGAGTTCAGTAAGTTGACATACATTCAAGTTATTCAACTGCTGAAAATAAACAAAGAAAAAGTGAGACAGAAAAAAAAACCCAACAACGACGTCAGTTTCACTTTTGCGAACGTGACGCGTTCGATACTCGTATGAATGAAACCAAAATGAAATTAACAATTTATACAAATGGCAGTTGCCCACGGCATTTGTTGTTCAAAGTGTTGTCGTTGTTGTCTCAGGGCCAACATTGAGCGCTTTGTATGCGAATTGCGCGCAGCTTTTGGCCAAAGCGGCGTATGCGCAATTTACTGAAATGGCCTGAACCATTAACGCCATTGGATGCTTGGATTCTGCCTTGTTTTCCGGCCATAAGGCTGCATAAGGCGTAGTCATTGTCTATTGCCCGCTCAGTGCTTATGTAATTGAGGCATCATCCCTTCGCCTCCGCCTCCACCTCCCCTCTGTCAACACAACATTTCCCCTCTCTATTTACTACACGCAACGTTGGTTTTTTTCGGCGTTTCGTAAAACCCCCGACGCGCTCAGTGAGCTTTGGCCATTGTTTTGGACAGAGCCACGTAATGCATTTTCTATGCAATTTTAACTGCAATTGGCTGACACATTATTGGCCTGGCCTTATCGAAGGCACTTCAATTCAGGCCGTATTTAACTCGTTTAGCTTTGAGCTCGTTAACGTGGCTCATCAACTCACCAACTATTCAGGCGTCAACGTCGCACAGTGTAAGATTTTGCCAATCTAGGGGGACTTAATTCAATAGCGGTGGTTATTTTGAAGCTATCGACTTGAAATTTGGAGTGAATGTTTGAATATCCCCAAAGAAATTTTGGACTAAAATTTAAAGTGGGCGTGGCAGGTTAAAGGGCGTAAAATATGGAAAGACCAGAAAATTTTCATTTTTTTAGCACACAAGCCGCATTAAAAAAAAAACTAATTTTTTTATTAAAAAAGTATCAGGTTAGTATATTTTGTTTTAATTTTAGCCAACAAAAAAATTTTTTTTTTAAATTAATAATAAAAAAAAAAAAAATGTTTTTCAAATTGAATATTTTTGTTATATGCTTATGCTTTTGCTTGTAACTTCAAAATTATTGGCCGAATAAATTAAAAATTGGTTTTGTTTTAAAGATAATAAATTTATTGAAAGAAAAAATAATTTTTTTGCTTTCGATACAAAAAATCGTAATCAACAGAACACAAGATTTTAAAATAAGAGGGACAACATTAATAAGGAAACCACATTATTAATACTAATTTGGTCTTCTGCGTATTTTTAAGGAATATGGTTAGGCTTAATTATTGATTAATGCAACATATCATTATTATTTTAAATCTGGCTTTGCTGTGTTCATTCCCATCACATTAAGCATTTTGCGCCAAATTGTTTTGAATTTTCCTAATAAATATTAAATGTTTTAACAAAAAAAGAAATAACAACATTGATATTGCCTTAAAATTTCATCAAAGCGTTCACCAGAAGCGCATCAAAAATTTTTTGATTTCTGATACATGATTACTGATCGATTAGTTCTGGTGAACACGGCCAATGATTAATATTGAGTTATACTTTATTACTCAACCAATATGTTTTAACTAATGAGTTTTATTTTTTGCACAAAAATCAAGTTGTAATTTCAACAAGATTTTTAAGATTTCTTTTTGTGCTTCTTTTTTTAAGTTCCCTTTGAAAGTACAACCTAAATTTTTTTCCCATGCAGCTGCCCGACTGAAGCTTCTCCTCTATTTTAAAGTGTTCAGATATCATAAGCTTATGGTGCGACTGGCATACATAACTACTCTTACATATGTACATACATCCGGCTTGCATCTACACTGTCAGCTTAATTGCCGAAATTTTTCGCTGTTTTTTGTGAGGCATTAAGTTAAATGAAAGTTTTCATCTTTTATTTTTTTTATTATCATCAGCTCCGTAATTTGATTAGGCATGTTGTTGTTGGTCGCGCGCAGCTTTCGGTTTTATTCGTTTTGTGAATGAAAACAAAAAGCAATTAAATGAAAATAATGATGGAACATTGATGGGGGTATATGTACGAGCCTTTGTTCTAGCTGTAGACCGAAATCAAGTTTGTCGCTTAAGTCTTTCGTTGCTCTGAGGCCGAAGCGTAACGAAAATGAAAACAAAAGATAACAACAACACAACAGAGCATAGGCAACGAACTCCCCGGGCAACTGGAACTGGTACTACTTATGAGGAGCAACCGAAGTTGACCGACTGACACACTGTGTGGCAAAGTAGCAAAGTTTCTTTACTTTGCATGTGTGCATGTCTGTCTGTCTGTTTGTCTGTCTGTCTGTGTAATGGTAACGGTTTTTGGCCGTACTATGTTTCAAGTTCGTGCTGTGAGTCTTTTGGTGCGGCTAAGCGCTTTTTAATGATGCCGTGCTATATTTAGCGCCTGAGTTCTACACGAATTTGCCTCACGCTAATTGCTCCATGCATTTTGCAATTGCAATTGTCTTTTAATGAGTCAGCGGCAAATGGCGATCGTCTGTCTAAGTTGCTCCACATACCGAGCGTAGGGTTCGTTGACTTGCCGAAAAAAGGCAGCAAAGTAAAGCAAAGAAAAGAAAAGTCATTGACATGGTGCGTGGCAGTCCTGATTCTGTACACTGGTTCCAAATTAACATTTATTTGGCAGAAATTTCAAAAATTTAGATAGAGGCCAAAAGTTGATAGTTATCATGTACAATGAAGAGATTACAAGAGTTTTTGACTGATCTGGCCTCGCCCACCCTCACTGTCCATATTAGCCTCATGTTTCAATGTTGAATGAATCATATCCAGATTCAGTTTGTTTTTATTTTGGGCCTCATGGCCCCTTTCCCCACATATGGATAAGATTCCAAGGTTTATGTCTTGGTCTCTACATACCGTGAAAATTCTGTAATAAAAGACGATCAAGACAGAAACAGTTGAAGACTATCTCTGCAAAAGTGCAACTTTTTTGAATATGAACAAAAATTATATCTTTAAATTATACTTTTGGGAAATACATTCATATCTAGCCAAAAAACATCAGCTTACAAAACTTGAAGGTCTTCATAAGACATATGTATATTCTAAATACCACTATATATATTTTCTCAAATTTATTTAATTTATTTACGAAAAAAAACTACACAACTCTTTCTGAAAACATTAATATTTCAGCTCAAAACATGCTCAAACATTGTAGTGAATAAGCAGCTGACTTTAAGATCTACGCAAAACTACAAAGGCTTATACAAAATTTCACTGTGGCTAATTCTTACTGTTCCAGAGTATTTTATATCTGTGTATAATTTTGAGGAAAAATAAATTAGTTTTTAAAAATTGAATTTCAGCAAATAATTTGGGAATTGGGACCAGTGTATTCTGGTTGCCCCCTTTGGGCACTTTTACTTACCAGTTGTGCGCTTTGCATCGGCAGCTTGCAACAAGAGCAGCGACAGCAGCAGCAGCAGGAGACTGCATGAAAAGAGCTTCAGCCAACGTTGATCACAGTGTTGTGCCATATTGAGGTAAAAGCATTCAAAATGTTGCCAAAAAAGATTTCCTGTTTGTGGCTGCAGCAAGCAAAAGCAGCAGCTGCAAAAGAGAGTTCATATTGAGTCAGTAAATGTGTGTGAGTATGTGTGTGTGTGTGGTATGCGTGTGTGTGTGTGGTGTGGCATGGACAGCGCTACGCTTTGTCACGTTTGACGTCACACACTGGCGCTGAGTTTATGAGACCGAAACCGGGCATGAGAAATTCAAATTCAAATACGTACTCAAATATGTATGCACACAAATACTTTCACTATCCGCGCCTTTAGTCTACATTTCTTTATTGCTTCTTTGTTTTGTTTGCGGCTAAAGAATTCAATCAAAAAAAATGTACGCTTAGATGCATAATTTAGCTATGGTTTATTGTTGCGCAATAGGCAATGCCAACGGAAGCCTTCAGTCAGAGGTTACGAATGGGTCATGAACTGCACACATTTATGACTTTTGTCATTTGCGGTAAACATATCATTTAGCAGCAATCGTTGTTGTTGTTGTTGCAGCTGTTGTTGTTGCTGCCTGCGAAGACGAGTGATTAATCTTTGCTGTTGACGCTGTTGCGCTTTCACTTTGGCAAGCAGCAACAGCAGCAGCAACAACAACAACTAGTACTTCAATTGACGCAAGTTGAGTATAAGGTGTGCACCATTTTTTTGCCAGCACTGTTGAAATTCACTTTTTCGTACGTTTTCCGGTCCATTGAAAACGACGCTCAGTTTTAATGACACTGCCGCAGCTCAATCATAGTGGATTTTCTCTAATTATGATGGCCAAGCAGTCGGCAGCTGGCCAACAGCTGATCATACCATGGCCAGTCGCAGAAGAAGTTTGTTGCCTAAGTCTTTTGTTTGCTTGCTTATTTTGGGTGAAAATTTGTTTTGAACTGAAAAATGTGCCACAGCAACAACAATGACAACTCTTTTTACAAAGCAACACGGAACTAAAAATTATCAAAAAAAAAATACTATACAAGTTTTTGGTCGGAGCATGTTAACAGCCAGCGGCAGTTTTTGTTATCTTTTTGGGCGATTACTTTGCATATTTTTGTGGTTTTCTATTGCAAGGTTCTGCAGTGGCTGAGGACCAAACGGGGGACAACATTTTCACTAATAACATTTCACGCCATGTCGTTTGAATAAAACACAAATGCAAAGTTAGCTTGATCTTGGGACGGCACTGCAAATTTCCATAGATTTCACCATGGCCAAAAAACCTGTAAAAGAAACCTGGCTAAACCCTACTTGTTGTAGCTGTTGTTTTGTCATTGAAATGAAGCCAACTAAAGTGCCGCTAATGCGCTGGGAGACGGTTTGACCCTGTCACATTAACTCCCATGCTATGCTTGGCCTGGCTTGTACCGTACGACAGTTAGTAGAGTGTAAAGTTTAACGATTGGTGAAATGAGGTCACATGTTAGCCATGTTATGGATATGCATTGGCATTAGCCTGCGTGGGCGAGACAAACAAAAAGAAAACCATGAATGGGATTTTCACTCAAACAAGTACTGACAGTTCTTTAAATATATTTATGGTAGAACTGACGAAACTTATCGCGTTATAGGCATAAGTATTTTTAAGCTGTTCCAATTTTGTGTGCCTCTTTCACGTCTGGATTTTCGGCTATTTTCGTCGTCGTTTTTCTTGTTGTTTTGCACAGTTTTCTGCTACAGTTATTATTGCGTGTGCAGTCACTTGCGAAATGTTCAAGCTCGGACTATGTCTTGACTTGGTCTAAATAACGGTGGGCCTTCGCTTTACTCAGACCTTTTTTGGAACCGTTGAACGAGTGTATAATGATGGTACCATGTACGAATTTTTTTGGTTTTATTCGGTAATTTGCCAATAACTGCTTACTTTAATTATAAGGTTTGGATTAGTTTTCCCTTTTTAACAGCTCCGTTATACATATTTTTATTTAATTCAAGTGAATCTTAAATGTAAATTTAGACAGAGTTGACTTTTTTGAGTGATTTATAAATTGAAATTAAAGTTTTATTCATAGTTCAGCTCAATTTTAATTGAAAGATATTTTGAAAAATGTCAATAATTTTTCTAAAGCCTGTAAACTTGCAGAGAAAGTTCGGTTCGATGGTTTGAAGTTCAAACCATAGAGCATGATAAAATTCGGTTCGCGGACCTGCTTCAAGAATTCCGAAGCCCAAGGTTTTTTTTCGAACCTTGATTAAATTCAACGCAACGAAAAGTTGGTTTTTTTTTTTAATTATTTTCAATTTACTTTTATTTCATGAGCTAGTAAAATTGTTTAATCTAAAACTGACTAAGTTTTTAAAGAATGTAGCTTATCATTGTTATTTAATTAGATATATTTATTTAATGATTTTAATGACTATTGAAATAAGCATGAAATCAACGTAATCCTTTATTTCCAAATCGAACCTTTTTCAAAGAAGGAGCGATAAATAACTTTAAAGGTTCGGTTTTATGATTCGTAAGCCCAAAAAACCCCCAACTGAGACCTTAACTTCTAATTGCAGAAATTGGTCATAATATGTATTATTTACTTATACATACACTTTGTAGACAACCTATGCGATTGAATATCGGTAATTGAAATGCCAAAAGGTTACCTTGAGCTCTACATTAACGAATCACTTGTTGATTGAACTGTCGAGATATTCGAGATTTTTGAGCTTTGACATGTTTACGAGTGCCACATAAAATCCCAGTTTCGATTTCATTTCAGTCTCAATTTATAGAGTGGGGACATTGCTCAACAAACCTGTTCACCTGGAGTTAGATCAGATGAGTTATGGAGTGACTGCAGCTAATCCAATAAAAAGTGAAAATCCAAGATACGCGATGAGTTATATATGTATATAATTTTTTTTTGGTTTGGTTAGTGCTTTAATCCAAGTGCACGGATTTTTGGTATGCGCCTTAGTTTGGCGCTGGGCTTTAATTTGCGATTTTCACAATTTCACTGAGCTCACACACGCACACACCAACGAACTGCTAAAATTTGGTTTTCACTTCGAATTTCTACGGCGAAACGGCAACAACGAAAAAAAACTCTCTCGTAACGTTTGTAAGTTGATTTTTTCTTTTTTATATTTTGCGGCATCCAATTTAAATTCGCGTGCGACTTCAACGGCGAACGTTGCTCATTTGAGCTGGCGGTGGTGCACCTCGGTTGGTAGTAGCAGTGCGAGTAGTTGTGGTGCTGTGGCTCGCCTTCGCTCAGGTTCGATCCAACATGTTGGCGCTGCCGAGAGACACTATCGGATTTCGAGTATAAACTCGCAACTCACATTTGAAGTTTGGCTGTTTTGGATATTTTGAAACTGATGGCAAAAGCTCGCTCTTGCCCATTCATCCGCATACTTCAATTGTACGCAACACTTGTGTGTATTCTTGGCTGATTCATAAAGTTCAGTTAATGCCATTATTATTACGAGTACGGAGCCACTTAACCTAGTGCGTGACAGCCTTCAGCCGGACAGAATTAGCTTTGGCCGCGGGTAAAACCGTAGATCTGTGTACCTCGCACCTCAGTTGAGTCAGTTCGACGTCAGCTATAGCCAAGGGCATTGATTTATGACGGAATGTTGACGAAAACAATTTTGTCTGCAGCATCTGCTTGTGCTGCTTCCGCTTCGCTTGGGTTTCGCACGCTCTGTGCCGCATTTTCAATGACTTTCTTCTTTAATTTTATTAATATAAAAGCGGCTCTGTTTCCCCCTGCAGGGCCATCATTAAATTAAGTGCAGTTCCGTCTCACAGAGAGGGGCTTTAATGTATGCAATATCAAGGATGGTGTAAATAAAGTAGAGAGCCTCGTCGGACATACTATATAAGCATTTTCACAAATAATTTTCTCGAAACAAACCTAACTTAATCGGGCCTGTTCTGGATTCCGAAAACGCGTCGATTTGCCACAAAACGAGTTGATTGCTGTTCCGAATTCCGAAAATCGACAATAATTGTCGTTTTCAAAACGTGTGCTTAAAATGCAATTTAAAGCATTAAAATAAACACCTAAAATTATTAACTGAAAATTATAATATTGTTGAACATTTTTAGAATCGATTACCATCACTGTCTTAAGTTCTATATCTATATATATCTATATAGTAAAATGTTTGATAAAAAACAAAATCGAGCTGTTCTGAATTCAGCTTTCATTTTTGATTTCGATACCAACTCTCGCAATTTAAAGCTGCTAACAACGAAGTTTTAGTCTAAGTTACCTTCTATCTGCTATATTCGACCTGAAATACATAACATGAATTTTCGAATCGCTTTCGAAACCGAGTTCGAAAAGTAAAATCAAGCCCATTTCGATCGAAATTGGGAACAGCAAATAGTAAAACGTTCGCTTTCGTTTCGTTTTTAATTTTTGAAAACGTTCGAAATTCGGAACAGGCCTGAATAATATATAAACATAATATAAATTGTACTTCTTGTACAATAATTCCATTAAAGTTCCTGTGCTCCATTAATTGGTCTGATCGCAATGCTTTAAATTATTTAGTTTCGTCAGCCACAACTCAGAGTCATAAGATCGCCTCAAGAGCCACGCCTTCATGAGAGCATTTGCCGGCTTACAACTTGTCTGACGTCTCCGGAGGTGAAAGTGAAAGTTCTGTGAATGATGCGATGCGATGAGACGCGCGATTCGGTCAATACCAAGCTGGTGCTAACAACTTATCCACATGCGGATCACAGAAATCAATTTGAATACAATATAAAAGCCCTTTTCATTGCATAATTTTGCTTAGTGTTTTTGTTTCGCTTTTTATTGGTTTTTAATAAACTAAAATAATTTTGTATATATATTTATTAATGACTTTTATCTATTTGTGTATTTTGTTAAAGAATACTAAAATTGTGGGACAACAAACAAGTCTTTTTTTTTGAATTGTTAATTTATTTGATTTACTTTTCTTTCGCGTTGTGGCAGGGTGTAATCGGCTGACAAGTATTTTGGAGGGAAATAAAACGTATTTTTTTTACAATTGAAATTTGATTTCGAAAAGTTTTGTGAATTAGTTTATGTGTTGAGTTGAAGAACTTTACAATTAGTGTTATATAACCTGAATTAGTATAGATCAACATCTGACGTGTCTTTAAGTTTTCTATATATATATTAAAAGTTGACAAGTGCCTTTTGATTCAGTGTCTTTGTTCATTTTTAGTTACAAAGTGCATTCATTGTTGTTGTTACTATTATTGCTGTATAGTTTGTTCAAATTTGTTATCCAAGTGGAAACCTTACTCTTAGCTTGCGATGTTCGTTCAATTCAATTGAAATTATTTTGTAGTTTGCTTTTCATAAAATAAATTACATATCTGATTTGTTTTGGGCGCGTTTTCCTATGTTTACTATATGTATACAATATATATATATATATAGCTATATATTTTACGTACGTATTAGTATTTATTTACATATACATTTATTGGTTGCCATTTGTTTATATGTTATAAATGTTTGCACAGAAACAAAATACTTTTGTAATTTTCTCATCAATTCTATCAATTATGAATGAACACAGTATAATCTGCAAGATTTCCATATGCATTTTCCCGTTTTCAATTATTGTAATATATTTAAACAACATCACTTTGTTTTGCTAAAATGAATTAAATGTCTTTTGTTGTTCCTAGCAAAAATAAAAGAATTGCATAAATTAATTTCAACAACGCGTTTAAGATACATATACATTTGTATACATATATAAATATTTGGATAAATATGTATATATATAAAAAAAAAGGGAGACCTACGCTGCCGTTGCTAAAAATAAGTTTACAATTTCGGTATAAATAATAAATAAAACATTTACAACTATTTGCAACGCTAAATGACCTATGAACTATATCAAATTGTATATAACTTGTATATAAATATGTCCTTTTGCTAAAAATTATTATTATTATTATTAATATTTAAATATAATTATTATATCATATTTGTTTAGGGTATTAGACTAATTGCATTAAAGTAATAATAACTGCGGATTATCAACTTGCTAACTGCTGGCCATTTGTGGGTGTGTGGGTGTCTTGTGTGTGTGTTTGTATATGTCTTTATGTGTTAAATAGACAAATAAAGTCAGAGCAAAAATGCTAAGGATCTATCAACTAATTGTACACATTATCATAGCTATTATCATGTTTTATGTGTCTGCATTTTATGTACAACTGTCTGGATGTTGGCTCTGCTTGCGTTTCGATTTTGGCTCCTTGGGATGCACCTCCACTGATGGACGACGCGGATTGCCAAGAGTGACTAAAGCGCTGGCCACAGCCAGTCCGGCCGATTGACCGGAACATGCTTGCGATTGACCACCTAAAGTACAATATTAATAAGTCATCTCATATATAAACATATACTCTAAATCAACAAACCCGTGGGCAGCCGGACTAGTAGCGAAAGCACTGCGGCTCGATTGCCATTGCAAGGCTCTAAAGCGATTGGACTGGGGCACTCCTGCAAATAGAAAACAAAATCAAATATAAGAGGATTTTCTTGCCATTTTCCAAGAGCGTTGCTAATTACGTATCTGGCCTAGACAATTCCATCTACACCCACAGGTTAATTTGACATGTGCTTTGCTTTTGCAGAGGAGGTTTGGCAGAGCCTCTAGAGTACACATATATTTTTGATCAAGACGATAAACTGAGTCGAGATTTATATGACTACTAGGGGGCTCCGCGCCAAAATTTAGCAAAAAGAGTTAATCTGTGAGTTTTGTTAGAATATCTCATACAACAAGAGTTTTTGATCCTAAAGGTTAGTTTGGATACGATTGTTCCTATGACAGCTATATGATATAGTAATCCGACTTTGACCAAATTTTGTCAGTATGTAAGAGACAGTCCCAAAAATATTATCTGTGAGTTTGGTTGAGAAATCTTTGGAAACAAAAAAGTTTTTTATACTAAAGGTTTCTTTGCATCCGATTGGTCCTATGGCAGCTATGTGATATGGTAATCCGACTTTGACCAAGTTTGGTCAGAATGTTCGAGTCTCAAACATACAATCTGTGAGTTTGGTTGAGATATACTAAGAAACAAAAAAGTTTTTCATACTAAGCAATTTCGTGACCTTCGACCCCGAGTTTTACCCACTTTTTTTGCAAAACGCCATCTTATTGCATGATGAAATTATCTCATCTATGTTGTGTGAAAATTTCAGCTTTCTATCTTTTACCGTTTGAGCTACACGTTGATGTGTCAGTCAGTCAGTCAGTTAGGACAAAGAGTTTTATATATTATATATGTATAGATGAAACATGTCCGTCTGCCCGCCTGTTTTTATGCAAGCTCGTGCATAAGTTTCCGCAATCATTCAGCTGCATTGGTTCAAAATCAACATTTAGCAACAATACTTGGTGCTTCAGAGTCCAGATACAATAAAAACAACCCTCGCCTAGACATTTGCAATTACCTTTTTACGTTTCTTGGACATGTGACTGATGCCTTCCAGCGGCAAACTCAAATCAATATTCTCTCGGCTCTCAATGTCAACCAGAACCTGGAATGTAAAACAAAAGATTAGTATGGCAACAAATAAATCAATATATTATGGCTTGGTCTACCTGGGAAAATGGTCGGCTGGCCATTTGCTCCATTTCAACGAACAGACGCTGTCGGCGTCTAAACATGTCGTACTTCTGTTTGATTTTCCATAGAACGGCGGCCATGAGCAGCAGCAGAAGGAAGCATGATGAGAATGTGATGAAAAACTGCTGTAGATTGAGTTTGGGATACTGGGAGAAGGCGATCTGAATCCAAATCGGCGGCTGAAAGTCGTGCACAAACACATAGAAGGTGGTAAGGGAGGTATTATCAACGGGAATGTTGCCAAATTGAAAATCGGTTTTGGGGAATCGATGACGGAACGTGGAGCAGTTGATGCCAACCAAAAGGAGTCTCTCTGGCAAACCGACTCGCTTCACCGATATGTCCATTTTGGCTGGCACACTGCACGTTATCGAAAAGTCCGCATCGATTTCCGGCTTGACCGGTGAATTGCGAAAATTGATTTGCGTAAAGTGTCGATCCTCTTTCTTGGACAGATTGAAGGTGAACTGATAGTCGATGGTTAGTTCATAGTAACAGGAGCCCCTCAGCGGATCGCCAATGTAATGATTCTGCGAATCGCATTTCTCGCAATGATCACCCACAATGCCCTTGGTATTGCAGTAGCATTTCCCTGTATCCGGATGACAATAGTCGCCTTGGTTATTGCACTGACAGTGCTGGCACTCGCCGCCATTGATGGCATTGCCCCAGTACCCAGTGCGGCATTTCTCGCAGTGTGCACCGATGGTCAGATTGTTGCACGGCTGCTCGCAGTGCTGCTGATCATTGCAGTAGGAATGGCCATTGCAATTGCAGCGTGGACAGGACGTAAAGAACCAGTGCTTGAGAGCGCACTCCTTTTGATCGTACGGCGACAACGCGCCACCAACAACACACTTGCCCAAGCCCGTGTTGGAGCCGTTGTCGCACCAGCCGCACGCCGGATCATCCAAACACTGCTGGCAGCTGTTGTAGTAACCGCACTGTGCACTGGACAGGGCTGTGGTGGTGCCAGCGCTTAGCGCCGTTATTGGCGCTGATCGGCACTTGGATGTGAATGTGGTCCACTCCCGGCACTGGCCATACGGGAAGCTGGCCGTGTATGCATTGCGATCGACACATCGCTGCTCGTTCTGACACCAGATGCACTCATCCTCTGTGCAATTGTGGCAATTGATTTGGGCCGCGCACGTCGGCCGACAGAGTGTAGCGTCGTGCTGTGTACGATTGAGTGGCAAGCCCGAGCCAGATATATAGCTGCGACAACGATTCGACTCCGGATCCCACTTGCAGGACGCATCCGCCATGCAGGCGCGACAATTGTGCAGTTGCTCGCAAGTGGTTTGCACCAAATGATCCTCGTCTGCCGGGCAGCTGTCCAGGCGCTTGGCATTCAGCGGCGGCGCGACGGTGTTAGCTGGCAGCTGATGCATCGTCCCCTGTTGAGTTGAAGTCGAGGAATCAGCATAGAATATGGATGCAACCGAGGTGGTCTCTCGGCATCTCTCCTTGCTGCAGACTCCATTGCCGCAGTAGGTGCACTCAAAGGCGGTCGAGACACACGACTGACAGTTGTTCAGCTCCTGGCATCGCTGCACATGATGCAGGTGCTCCGAGGTCATAGTTATGCGACTCTTGGAGGGACACGCCACATAATCATATTGCTCGCGTCCGTAAATTGCCGAGCGTTGTACTCTCATGATGTTGATGCAGCGACTCAGTTGCACATCCCAAATGCACTTGACGCCGGGACGTGCGCTGGTGCATTTCTCCTGCTTGGTGTAGTAGCTACAGTGTCCAGCATCGTAGCGCAGCATGTCGTTCAGCATTTGGCCATTGAAGCCGCCGTAGATGTACAGTGAGTCCTCGAACACCACCGAACTGTGGCCGAATCTCGCCAGATCCGCCTGCAAGTGGGCAGGCATTTGATGCATGTGCCAGGAATCACAGTACACATCGTAGATGAGCAAATCTTGGCTGTAGCACTTGGCGCCATAGCTCTGAGAGGTATCGTTGTGCGTGTTGCCGCCAAAGACCATCATCAAGCCGGGATTCACAAAGTTCGCCGTGTGCAGGAGTCGAGCACTCGGCGCCGACGACAACAGCGTCCAGATGCGCGTCGAGGGATCATAGGCAAACAGTCGAGAGCTCAGCACCTGGCTGGCATCGCTCTCCGACACAATGCCGCCGTAGATGTAAAGCTTTTCGGTTAACAGATCGTAGGCGGCACTGTGCCCATATCCGCCCTTCACCACGTAGCCAGAGGTCTCCACGATCTTCCACTCGCGGGTGTTAAAGTTGAACTCCTGTACCGTGTTGAGGTAGCCGTATTGTGATGAGTGCCCAAATATCACCACCATGTACTGATAGTTGTTCTTATCACCGAACCCGGGCACCACTGTCGCCGTGTGTCCGGCCGTATGCAGCGGTCCGCACATGGAAAACGCGACATTACAGGCTTCTGTCTTGACGGTGACATTCTCCCACGTCTTGGCCGAGACATCGAATGACCAGAGCTCGTTGGTAATGCCCTGGCCCTTGACAACGCCGCCATACATGAAGATTTTATCACCATACATAACTGTGGAGGCGCCGTAACGCTTCTCGGGCGTGGCACTGCCATCCTCTGGATGCAATGTCTCCCACACATGGCCATTGAAGTCGTAAGTGCTCATTAGCTCACCACGCCCATACGACTCGCCGCCAATGATGTGCAGTGTGTCGCGCCAAACGGCGGCGCCATGCGATGCGCTGCCCGACGGCGCTATCGAGTGCTTGGGATGCACAGTGCTCCAAACGCCGTGTGCGCGCAGCTGGCCGCAGTCATCGCCGCCATAATCATCATTGCATTCACACCTAATCAACGACAGGACAGAGTGTGTGAATATTGTGAATGAAATTGGAAATTTGTTGTCAAGACTTACCGCTCTTTATCCATCTTACAGATACCATGACCACGCGACTCGGTGCAGTTGTTGGGACAGGCGGCCACGTTGCAGGCCTCGCCTCTGTACATGGGATCGCATAGACAGTCGCCTTCGTTGCACGTGCCATGCCCAGAGCATTCCACATCTGAAAGTACCATAATAAGCTATTAATATTCAATGAAACTCTACTGTTATGAAAATGCAAGCTTAATCTTTAGTTTAAAATTCGCTGAAATTAAGAAACCAGGGATTTTGTATAATCTTGCTGAGCTGTTATAATTCTGTCACGAAATGTGCAACGCTTTTAAGGTGGTGTGGCAAACACCATAAGGTATAAATATTCTTGATAAGATCGGCGATATAGCCATGTCCGACTGTCCATCTGTTTCTATGCAAACTAATCTACCATATTTGAGGGAATCAGAGTCGTGATCTTTCGTGGCAGCAGGTGCTACAAAAAAAAAAATCAAAACAAAACTTCTGGGATGGGACATAGCGTAGATTGTAGGTACAGTTAAAAAGTGCACATCAAAATTTAAAATTACGATTTTTGTACTTGCACTCACAAATGCGCCCATAGCTTCGTCATATATTCACTGATTTTCATTTTTTTAACGGTTTTGGAAAGAAGAAACTTAGGTTTTTAAACGTGCCGCACTTGACTTAGCAGGTTTTAATTCCCTTATAAGAGTATTTTCTATGTAAACCAATTTTTTGTGTTTTTTTTACATTTTTTGATTTTGGTGATGTTTTTGAGCATTATTTTATTAGAAACCCCTTAAACTTGTTTTATTTTTTAAAAAGAACACATTTCCTAACAATAATTAGCAAAGCTAAAATAGATTTTCTGAAACAGAATTGCTCAATATTTTGATACTCGCGCCATTTTTGCCCCATTTCCCCTTCCCCCATTTTCCATTTGTAGTTGAGTTGTTGACAAAACGGAGTATTTTTCCATGATTTTTTTTCTAAAAAGTTTAAAAGCTCAGTTAAATTTCACTCGATTTTGATAAACTAAAAAGCAGAAGACGTAAAATTAAATGGTTTTAGAAACTGCAAACTTATTAATTTACTCTTAAAGTACGGCAAAGGTCGTAAAAATCCATATATTTTTACATTTAATTATGTCTACAACGTACGCTATCTCGCATCCCAGAAGTTTTTTGACTGTAGCACCGTGTAATTAATGACAATGGCAAAAAGAATGAACAGCAATGTCCAGTAAATGCTCTGCTACAACAAGCAACTAAAAAAAAAAAAATAATTGCTGATGTTGCTATCATTTCCCGAAATAATCTGCCAGCTCCTGTATTCGTGTAACAAATCATTGTCAGCTCAGATATCTGTACCAAACTAGCAGACTGTGTATCTGCTGTTGCCTTACACATCCTGACCAAATTTGGTTAAAATCGACGAACAATATCATATAACCGCCGTAGGAACTATTAATTGAAAATAGACTTTTAGTATGAAAAACTATTTTTTCTTTCAGAAATCCCAGCGAATATCAAAAGTTAGTCATGCATCACGTCAATAAGATACATTAATGATGCTGTAGATTTTCATTTGGTTCAAGTGAAATCATTTTAAAGACGGTTTTAGGTGCTTACAGAAAAATCTTAGAACGGCATAATTGCATTTTTTCAAACGGAAATTACTTTGACGGACATGAAATAGATTTCATATCATAATTAAAGATTTTTAATTATATTTGATTGCACAAATAAGTATGTAGAAAAATTACCATCAGCATCTGTGGGACAGCCGTTCATCTTGTATGTCAGATTAAAGCCGGACATGTTATAGGCATCATCGCTGAAGAAGTGCAGCAAAGCTGTGCCCGATCTCGCGATGACCTGAGGCACACGGCGTATAGAAAAGTTGCCCCTATACATGAGGCCACTGCAAAGAAACAGAGAAAGAGAGAGAGAGAGCGGGAGAGAGAGAGAGTAGATATAAAATTCCATTTGGTGGATGCAGTGTCAATTAATGGGGACTTACCTGAAGACCGCCAGGAGCGGGGAATCAACGCTGTCGCCATCATATATGTACAAATGATCCCAGCCGCATTCGGTGGCAAATTCGCGCAGGTGAATACGTATATTGGCGGCACGTGAGGGGCTGGCGCTGTGACGGCGACCCCAATGCGGGTGATGGGCGTCGATTACCCAACTGCACCTTACACTCACCGAATAGTTGCCCCAGCCATCGTGGATGGTGCCCATGGGATGGTACATCCTATTGTTGCACAATTCGATGTAAAAAGCAGATAAAAAAAAACACGAAGTGAGACAGAAAATTCGTTAAATAAATCAATTTTGCCAGCTTTGATGCGGCATCACTTGGCTTGAATTCAGGCTCGCAATTACATATGTAAATTGTGGCCAGATGCCGATGCTGCTGCTGTTTCTGCTGCCAAGATAATTGAATTTGCCAGCCAACGCAACGCAGCGCAGCGCAAATGCAAGCTTTATTCAATTGATGCACACAATGAGAATATGGGTATGAGATTGAGAAGAGCAAGAGTAATGATTGAAGAATGCGGAATAAGGAATGAACAGCAGCAGAAGCAGAAGCAGAAGCTGAAGCTGAAGCACCACAACTGCACTTGCAACGTGATTCCTCTTTCCACTGATTGCCACGAGCAACACTCTTTACTATTGTTGTTGTTATTGTTATTGCTTTCTTCTTCTTTTTGTTATTGTTATTATAGTGACAGGTTCGTCAAGCAGTCCGATCAAAACTAACTACTCTATTTTCATTCACTAAGGCTATTATAAATACACTTATTCAAGCCTTTAAGACTCGGAATATATGTACACACCAGTGCTGCCAGGCTTTGACCGCTCGCATAAGCTAGATTCTGAGTAAAAAATAAGCTAAAAAAATAAAAAGAAATATGGGCATTTCACAGAAATGTCAATCGAGGCCAAAAAATTTATCAAAAACTCACATCTTGTGAAATTTCCTTCCAAAAATGTATTTAAATTCAATAGGATGAATATATAGATTCTACATTGGAATAAATTCACTTTTTCTATATTTTTGTCGATTTTCTTAAAAATTGATTTCCAAAATGGACCGTTTGTATTCTATCGATTACACTAACTAAGATAGTAAGATTGTAACATAAACCATTTTAATACATAGAAATATACTGAAAGATTAATTGACAACAAGTTTTTCGAGCGGTTTCGATATATAATTTAAAAAAAGAGAGACAGAAACAACATAAATATTTTGTGGAACAAAATGTCGCGTGCGACAGTGACTCAAATCAAATTTAAAAAAAAAACTACTTAATATTTTTAAATCAAACAAAAAGCGTTTTTAGATAAATAAATGCATTACACTAAAATTAATTGCATTAAAATATTCGTTCACGTTTTGCCGAAATCAGTGTTAGAACTGGTCGTCGAAAAACCGACTTCTATTTGAGTAGCGTGCGAATGCCTTGGTTTTTTTAAATTATCTTGAAAGCGAACAATTTCCCAAAATCAACCTTAGCACCAATTCTAAAGCTAATCAACACCTATAAGTTTCGCCTTTTGTCAATATAAAATAAAGCCATGGCACATGTTTTATTTCACTTTGAATGCGTACGAATGTCGCATTCGACATTAGAGAATTACCCAAATGCTGGAAAACAAACTATATCCAAATGCATACACATACAAAATCATTAGGTTTTTATTTAAATTGAATTAGTTAACCAATCATCGATTTCATAATTTCCTCACTTAAGTATTTATTGGTTTTTTTGAAAAAGACACATATTGCATGTGAAATTAAAAGAAATATTATTAAAAAATAAACAATTATGATAAAAAAAAAAGGACAGCATTTGACCACGGCAATGAGAGAATTTGAATGGCAAATAAAGCAAGGGACTCAAATGGATATTATTCCCTGCGTCTTTAAAGGCGAGCACCTCTGTCTAAAATTTGACAGTGTCATTAATGTGATCCCACTTGATCAATTTGTGATATCAAATTTTCAATGAAATCCTAGTGAAATATTTTAGTCTTATAAAATAATTATTTATTTCTTTATTGCTAGAATATGCTATATGAACTTTAAAATATGCTAGATTTATGGCTTTAAGCTATTTGCAAATTTGATAAGCTATTCCATTTTCAAATATGTATGTTAGATCTAGCCTGAAATAAGCTAATCTGGCAACACTGGTACACACATACAGTATGCACTCGAAGTTGATGGCCTGATTGCAACCCCTACGTTATTCGTGTGCAATCGCTTCACATGCCAAGTACTTTCAAATATTTACAGTCTGTCTGATAGATCGTATATATGTACATGCGTTTACGAGTATATTAATATCGTAAAGATAAAGTTTTTTTTATCTTAGTATACAGAAAACATTATTTATTTACTTGACATAAATATTGAGTGGATCTGATTTGTTTTTTTTTAACTTTTTGACTTGTTTTATGAACCATAAGCAACTACAATAAAATTAAATAGTTAATAAGAAAACACAAAAATGTGTCTTTTTAAATATATTTTATTCACATAAATGGGAATTTAGTAATTTGTCCTCCTAGTTTCCAGTTTTCATGGGATATAATTATTTTTTTTATTATTTTTCATTAAACGAAGATAGTTCAACAACAGGAAACATGTGACGCATCTAGAACATTTTGTATTTCTTAGATAGTTTCGTTATCTTGAATGTGTCGACCCTAATGTAATATAATATAATATATTTTCAGCAAGTTTTCATCGGATTTTCTAATGCCCATAATTGTCTAATAACTACATGCTGACCAAGATTATCCCTATATGAATGAGAAACCAGTTTCAGTTTAGTGTATGGGATTAAGCGGCTAGAGATTGTGCTAATTGAGATGTTGACTACATTTAAATGAGGTAATTATTGTGACGGGGCTGAACGAAGTACAGGTGCAATTGATGGCCAAAACTAAACTGATAAGAGAACGCTTTTACTGCTGATAAGCGCTAGCCCGTTTGGAGCTACATGTTATCATTTGGAAATCATTTGAAAAGTCTAAGTAAGTATTTACGAATGTGTATGTACATATGAATATGTACTTATATATGTATGTACATTGTACAAATATGTCGAGTATCGCAACAATGACAATCGGTCAATGAAAATGGCAACTTGCGACTCTCGATGCCCGACAAAACCAAGCAACGCACAGTGGTCAAGTTTCAAGATAAGGTCAATTTGTATAACTAATGTAATAACTGATACATTAGTCGATTTTGATATTGCTTTGCTATTAAAATGAACATAAAAATTCACGAGTTTTTAAAGCGTACAATGTATGAATTCTAAATAAGTATCTACTATTAACACGTTATCAATGTCCTGGTAAGGTCTCAGTTAAACTAATTACAATGTCAAATTCAAAATTAACTGTAAGCTTACATTCAAATAAACGATGAGAAAACGATCCTTAGTGGGAAAACTCAACAAAGTTGAATTAAATAATGATAGTATGTAAATAAATGTTTTTAACTTGCACCCATTATTTTATTTTAATGTCTAGATGGGATTCCAGTTAGCTCATTGAATAATTTTAATAGTAAAATGTATATAAATTAATGTCAAAGACGTTAATTATTAAATCTAAATGTGTTTGGTAGTTTAAGAAATCCTCTACGAAAAACTGCTGGCTCTTGTGTACACATATTTTTTATATTTTTGCGGAAATCGTCGTAAATGTCTTCTATAAATCTTAGCTGTCATCATTTCACAGCGTTAAGCATTATGTTCATCTAAAACTAAATTACAACTACCTAATTATAACAATTGCGACTGGTAAAAGTTTGAGTTTATTTATAGAAAATTAATAATAATAAAAACAGTTTTTTGTAAAATTTGTTTTGTTATTTAAACATGAAATAGGCAAAATAAAAAAAAAATTGAAACCAAAATTTTTTAATTTAAACAAAATTTGCAGAATAAAATCTTAAGTTTGAGTTTATATAATATTCCAAAAATAGTTTCGGTGGTAGCACCACTGTGCAAAGCGGAGAGTAAACCACCCGCTGAAGCATTCAACCAAGCGGTCGTTACTGTCAAGATAGAAATGCCCTTATCGAGCGCACACTGTTTAAATACCCGTTATTAAGAAACATAAACAATGGAATCTTACGAGCTTATGAGCAATTGCAAACTTTTGATTAGAAGAAGGCAAACGCTTAATATGATTTGGAATGATTTAGTTCAAACATGAAGCTGGTGGCAGGCAGGTTCAAAGTCAAGACAGGTAATTAAATCAGGCAATGTAATTGGATGTGAGGATGGTGCAGAGAGTGCGTCACAAATGGGCGTAAGCGCTTAGAAAGCCAATTGGCCTGTCTACTGAAAGAATGGAATGGAGAGGAGAAGAAAGAGCAAAGAGCAAAGAGAAAGAGAACAAGAACAAGAACTGGAACCCGTCTAACGAGAATGGGCAACAGCAGCTCAAACAAAACCGTTGCTTGACACAAATAGGCCAGGCCACAAAAGAGTGCAAAGCTGATTGAATAATACATTTGAACGTTGATTTTGTGTTGACTTTGTGTTGGTGTCGTTTGCTATTTATGAATCATTCAGCGACAACGATAACTAAATTGGCCCATTTGGCGGAGGGGGGAATGGGGCGGACCGTTAATAACTTACCGTACTTTGCCACCACAGAACTGGCAAGCGGGTCCCTGCCAGCCATCGGCGCATATGCACTGTCCATCGAGACACTGTCCTTCGTTCTGGCAAGGATTTGACGTGCAATTGTATGCGCTGGCACTACGCAATCCACTGAAGCATCCATGGAAGAGCAACAGCGACAGCAGTAGGAAACATTTTCGCCTATATTTGGCGTTAAATGTGGGCGTTGTGCTCTCACAATGCAAGCTCTGATACTGATAATGTTGTTGTCGTTGTTGTTCTTGCTGCTGTTGTTGTTGCTGTTGCGTGTTTATATCAACAACAACGCCACTGTTGTTGTCGTAGCTGCAATCGCTGTTGTTGTAGCTCGAGTTGGATTTATGATTTGAGCAGGATGTTGGCAAATATCGCGACACTTGTTTGTTTTGTGTGGACGTAGACGAGAGCTTATGCTTATTCCCCGCATGCTCCACCAAGCACATTTTTCACTTTGCTGCTGCTGCTTTGTCGCCTATTTGTATTGAATTTTCACACACACGAATGCGAATGCAACTTCTTCGATTTACGCAGCGCTCGCATTGTGAACTGCGTATCGCACAATTCAAACGCTCTTAACGCACACCAGAAACTGCAGCATTAACACCAAAGGAACACACAAATTGCACAACCTGATGGCAAATATGAAAAAAGAAAACAGTCGTATCAACTGAGCAAAAACAATATTTTTGTGTCGTTTCGTTCTGAAAAAGTTCACATGAACGGGTAATTAAGATGAACGAATGAACTTATTCAGTCGTTCATTTCGCAGTTGGTGTTTTTATTTAATTTTCTACAAAATATTTTTAGCTTCTTTAATGATGTACAATTAGAATATTATGCATGAAGTTCCGCGAATGGATTCAATTTCTTATTTATTTACGTGTAACAATACTTCAATTTCATTTATCTTTAAAATGTCATCTATTCTAATTAATAAACTTAAAATACATTTCACATTCCACTAATAAGAAACAGTTGCAGCCACATCGCTCATTGTTTTTAAACAACTGACCATATTCATCGTTTACAGTTCATGACCAACTGAATAACTGAACTAAATTACCGATTTAGTTCACGACTGAAAAATGAACGATTGAACTTATTCAGCAAATTAAACTAAAGATCCCAACTCTTATATGTACTATTCGATAAATTTTCAAATCGGTCGACGACTTATTGTGGCGGCAAGCTGATAAGTGTGATAAATAGGATGACCTTTTCCAACACTCGTTGGGCAACTTCTATTTTTATCGATATACGTGCAGGGCGCGTTATTTAAAGCGTAGTACGCTCTAGCTGAAAACATTTTGGGCGTTCGAAATGTTCGATGTTTTGAAGTCCGGCCTTACAAACTTCAGTGTGACATCATAATACCAAAAATCACTAAAAAGTTGAGAGATTGTTGGTCTTATGCTGCTGTGGTCACACTGTTGACTCAGCTGTGCACAACAAACAAATAAATAACATTGATAACAACAAAGAAAAAGAAAATGGATCAAATGGATCTAATCATTAAATTAAAAATTATTAATTATAAAAATCCCATCAATATTGGCCTCTGTTGCACCTCTTCTATCAGTATAATTCGCTCTTTGTGTTCAAAGAACTCAATTCGGCTCTTATTTTGCTGTTTGTTGGTCGCCATTTCTGTTCAAAAAGATTTCGACTAGTCGAAACACTGATTCAATCGATATTTTGAAAGGTCAAAATAAAGCTGCCATCTGTTGACCAAACAGTGTTGTAAAACGCCAGAAAATATTCTGAACTGCCCATATTTCAAAATGGGCAGCGTACATAGGTTTAGAAATGGCCTTACAAAAACATTTCGAGCATGATTGCAACCCTTTTTTTTATATGGTGTTTTGGCCTTACAAACATATTTTCGGCTAGAGCGTACTATGCTTAACTCTGAAATTTGTTATTAAGCAATATTTTAATAGTAAAGTATAAATACATATTTATCCAAAAAATAATAAATTATCTAAAATAATAAATTTAATTTTAAAGAATGCTTGGTGCACGTCCCCCTTCGCGTGGTGAAGAAATAAATAAATTAAGTAGGAAATTCTTAAAAAAAAAAATTGAAAAAATCGCCAAATATAAACTCGGGTGCAAAACTATAGCCGCACCTACTTTTTTCAGTGTTCGAATAGAAAGAGTGGAGCTAGAAAAAAGATTATACTACCATTTGAAAGAGCGTTAAAAATGTGAGAAAATAGATGACAAACATCAACACTTTCCATGGAAAAATTTACCGTTATGTTGCATTTTCGTTTTGGGCAAGGTGCAAAACTATAGCCGCACAAGCCGATTTCTTATTCTATGATTGAATAGCGGCGATTTTTTTTGCGCACACTTGGTTGAGTAGCTATTTAAAATGAGTTAATAAAGATTCCAAGTGGATCAGTGCTTTCTCATGTCGGGTTAGGTCAAATCCTGGCGCCCAAAAGTGTGAAATGCCCATTTTGAGAAATTGACAGAAATATTGATCTCTCTGACAAAGTAGTTGGAAATTTTTGATAAAATCAGAATGAATATGGTACAGGGAAACCCGGAGGATGTAATTCGAAGTTAAGTTTTAATGACCAGCGCCGTTAAGTGAGTGCTGCAAGCAATTCATTAAAGACCGCTAATGCGTTAGTGCCTGAATGTGGCCTACAAGTGTCTCGCTGGGCTGTTGTACGAGCCTTAAAAAAATCGGAAACCATAGTGCGACAAAAATCAAAGATGACTTTAAGGTTACTGGACCGCCAAAAAGAGTCCCAGATGAAATTCGCCACAACTAACATTGCGGCAAACTGGTCAAAAATTCAATTTTTTTACAAAGCAATGCAAAAATTAATTTATCTTCTCAGATCATTTAATCGAATGAGAAAAGGTTTAATTTGGATAGTCATGATGGGTTTTTGCACTATTGGAGGGATTTAAGGAAAAACTCCTATACTTTTCCACGTGAAATTTTGGAGGAGGATCTGTGATGGTTTAGGCTGCGTTCTGCGAGTCTGGATGCTTGGTACAGGCATTTCCAAGCTCTTTAATGAGCTTCAGAGAGTACGTGGATGTATTGAAAATGAACATACTGTCTTTTTTTCGCTGTCGAAGGCGTGAAAAGTTCATTTTTCAACTGGACATCGCATTTATGCACGTCAACCGTGAGACGCGCTCTTGGCTTGAAGGCAATAATGTTCGGTTTTTGAGTTTGGTTTTGCTCGGCCTACATCCTCCGGGTTTCTCTGTGCCATATTCATTCTGATTTTATCAAAAATTTCCAACTACCTTGTCGGAGAGGCCAAAATTTCTGTCAATTTCTCAAAAAGGGCATTTCACAGTTTTGGGCGCCAGGATTTGACCTAACCCGACATAAGAAAGCACTGATCCACTTGGAATCTTTATTAACTCATTTTAAATAGCTACTCAACCAAGTGTGCGCAAAAAAAATCGCCGCTATTCAATCATAGAATAAGAAATCGGCTTGTGCGGCTATAGTTTTGCACCTTGCCCAAAACGAAAATGCAACATAACGGTAAATTTTTCCATGGAAAGTGTTGATGTTTGTCATCTATTTTCTCACATTTTTAACGCTCTTTCAAATGGTAGTAAAATCTTTTTTCTAGCTCCACTCTTTCTATGCGAACACTGAAAAAAGTAGGTGCGGCTATAGTTTTGCACCCGAGTTTATAACAAAAATTCCTGTTAAAATTTCAAAGTTCTTGCTTCAAAATAAAGCAAATTCCAAATTTAGCTAAATTTTTCAAAACGAGTTAAATCTGGAATTAAGTGTTCCGAGTGGTCTGATGGCTGCCACTTTCAAACCACTAAGCAAATAACCTATAGAGAACCCATATTGTTCTAGTGGAATTTATAAAAATTAAGTTTGTTTTTGAATAAAATAATGTGGGTAGGGAGTATTTCATGGTTCATACGTTTTAGTTTTGCAAGCAACGGCCTCAAAATTAAAATTGCTTCTCTTATAAATTCCACTAGAATAAAATTGCCAGATCGGTAACACTTCCCTGTGGACCCATCGCAAAGCATGGGTTCTCTATAGGTTATTAGCTTAGTGGCCAAGCTTAGTCAAGATTGCCACGCAGTTGCATAATTTGTCTCTTAAGCATAGTACCCAAACTCAAAAAAAGGCCTGGCGTAAACCCAAACTCCATATAAAAAAAACGCTGGCGTAAGGGGAAGAAGAAGAACTTGACATTTAGCTACGCTCGGGTGTCCGCAAACTAAATAAATTAACAGAGCTGTTACAGAAAGCTGTTACAGCTGACAGGCCCAGCGAAACATCAAACTGTTTAGAGTTTCGCTGGGTATATCTATCTCGCTCACTCACATAAATTCAAAAAAATGGCTGGAACTTCGACGAAAAACAGCGACGTTGACAATAACGACGACAATATTAATGAATTATAAGCAAGAACGAAAACTAAAATTGTTTTTATAGACATAAACCAAAGACTTTGCATTTTTTCATTAATATAGAGGGAGAATCCACGTAAAAAGTTCAAAAGCGATGGGTGCACCCAATACCCGCTGTGCTTGCGTACCATCGCATATTTCTCCTCTATTAACTTTAATTTACATTTTTCATTGCCTATTCTCCCCTCTTTTATCCAAATCAGTTCATATTTAAAATCAACCGCTTTTGACGCATAGAGTTACCACTCAACTTTTTGTTATTTTCCGTGTTGCATTGGCAACACTGGGCTTACGCTCGTCGACAGCTAAATATTGAGCACTTTACGCCGCGTAAAATTTAGTTAGCTTGAGTACTAAGCTTTAATGACTAAAACTATAAATCTGGTCACACTTTCTTAACAGACAAGTATTATAATTGTACGGAAAGCATTTTATTTATTCTTTTCTCTCTCTAGCTTCATATCAAAATTGAAATATTTCAATGTAAAAATGAACAGCATTTTAATTGATAGTAGAAATAATAATTTTAATTTGTACAGCATCAAATTGCAGCCCTGGCTGTATAACACCATCTGTGCTACATTTTACAGCTGTTAAATTCAAATTGAGCCACAAACTTTCTGGGCGGAGCATACATTTGGAATTGTAGAATATAAGATATAAGGAATATGAAATCAGATGATAGTAATTTGTATAGAAAATAAAATATTTTTATTGGTTCAAGAATAAAAGCACAATCATACATATTAACAGTTCAATAAAATGTTAGCATTCATTTTGACGTGCAAGAACACCACTTGGCAAGTGATTGTGACAGTGCAGCCCTTGCATGCGTTATAAACGCATGCAAATTTCTGAGAGAGACTGGTATATTAACCATTTTGGCGTAGTTAGTGAAATTGCTGAATAAAAGTTAAATTTTTTTAGCTTTATTATTGTAGTTTGCATTACATGCAAACGAAAAGCGCGTTTCAACTTGCGGCTCCCGCCATTTTAACATATCAATGCGCGTAAGTCAAAAAATCAATACGTTAGAATTAAAGAACAGACAGTTGGCAGTTGCGAGCGGGTGCACGCTACACAACGAGCGCGTAAATTCCGTCAGTTTGACAGTTTTAGTTTAGTTTCGGTTTCAGTGATAAGAAATATAAATATATGGCGCATGCGCGCTCTTTACGCGAATACTCTGGGCCAAGGTGATTTTCTTTTTTCGAGTAGTTATTTTCATACTGTCGAAGGCAAACGACGCTGTAGCGTACGAATGGTGAAATTATTTAAGACACCACACCACATCGGAGTATGCCACCTTGTAGAAATTCCACCATGGGTGGGCTTCCTAAAATTTACAGGAGCAAAGCTTCAGCAGTCGACGCTCGGAACTCGCTGTGCGCGGTGCTTTTTGCTTGTTGCTAACGGTATTTCGCGTTTGTGCCGCTGCATGTGCGTGCATGTGTGTGCGCGTGTCTGTGTGCCAATGTGTGAATCAGTGAGAAAAATAAATACATACTTACATATGTAATACATAAGTAACATCCATATAGAACATTAGCTTTAACAATTGTCGAAACCCGCAATCAACTAATGCAATATAAAATTGCTACATAACGATAATTAGATTGACAATTGCATACATCAGCAAAGGAGCAGCCGCCACAACAGCAACAACAACAACAGCAGCAGTCGATGTCGCAGTCGCCGTCGCAGCGCAGGTGAGTTGCGGAATTTTGTTACAATGCATCAGTGGCAGCAGCAGCAGTGTAAGCCCAGCCCCTTGGGATTTTGGGTGGTGGATTTTACCCGCACAGACACCACACCGAATGTCTATACATGCGATGCGGGAGATTTGTTTGTTTGTTGTTACTTTTGTTGTTGTATTTGTGGTAACGACGACATTTTGACTACTGATTGTTATTCGAATTCCGAAGAAATGAAGTTCTCGCTCGTTTTATTGTTTTATTTGCATTCATCGACTTTACTCGTATGTGTTTAGCTTTTGTGTGGAATTAAAAATGACTTACGACTTAAAAGTGTATGGAGCTTACGAAAGCATAGATAAGTTAGATACCAAGTTTATAAGGCAGCCAAACCTGATATTAACAAAATTGCTTGAAAAGATATAATTAATAATATAAATAATTTAAACGAAACAATCACTTCTCAATTTTACCAGCCTTTTTAACTTACAGCTTTTTATTTTTGTGTTATTTAATTGTTCCTGTCAATCTTATTAAAATTGAATCTTAAAGTAATTACTTTTTTTGTCGCAAATAAAAGTTTTAAATAAATCTTGATTTCATTTAAACCCACGTACAAGTCAAAGATACTGGCAGGTATTTTTTCGATTAATCAGCCTAACTTAGCGGTGAAAATCGATTGACATTGGAATTTCTTTCCTTTTCATTTTCGTTTTCGTAATCGAACGCATGACCAGAAGAGGGAGAGGGAACGGGAGCGGCAGCTTAATGGGAGCAAAGCAATCATAAACACACGTCTAAAAAAAGACAGGCACACACACACACACACACACACACACACAATAATATCACGTACAAACATACATACATATTTACAGGTGCAATATTTATGCGTGCCGAAAGCTAAAATTCTTTTGCTTTTTGTTCGATGAAGAACAATGCCGGCGCAGTTTACATGCAGTTAGTTCGTCGACAGACGCTATCTTCTGTTATGTGTACAGGGTTAACAGCAGCGGTTGTGGATCATGTACAGCACTTGCAATGTTAAATGTGTCTAAGCATGTACTTATTACATGCATTCGTACGCTGTGTGTCCGGCAATTTCTCACTTTGCATAATTTCAATGCCGCTGTTTACGCCGACGCCGGCGCTGGCGTCAACGCCAACGCATGGCCGCCATTTCTTGCTCTTGATCCGCTTCTTTCCTCATTCTCGGTCTTCGTTGCTCTTTGAGAAATTATTTTTAAATTTGATGTGTCGTTGTTGTTGTTCTTGCGTTTGCTGCTTGCTCCCAAGGTCGTTACATTTGTTTTATTTATTTCTATGCTGCTTGCGTTTTGTGTTGTTTCTGTGTTTTTTTTTTTGCGTTATATAATTTGAGCTGCGTTGCGGAGGGCGACGCGTTGCTGTTTAGCGGTTTCTGTGGCAAGTTCAAGTGCATTATGTCGACCCGCCTCCCGCCACCCGCCACCCGCTCACGCTCTTGTGGCTGGCAGCAAATGTTTTGCCAATATTTTTGCCAATGGCAATAAGCGACAAAGCGTCACAATGTTGTTATTGTTATTGTTATTCTTTGTTGTTGTCGCTGGCAGTCATTTTCGGCTTTCTTTTGCAAAACTCTGGCAACAACAGGCAGTAAATAATGTATTCCAAAATTGTTTATTTTCGTTGTATTTGTAAGGCAACGGGCCCACAAAGCGAGCGAAATATTCAAATTGCAATTGCTCAACAACAAGATGTCCTATACTGTAATACAGTCGAGTCTGGATATAGTGAACTGAATTTTGCTGAACTGATTTTGTGCTCTTTAATTACTTCGAAAGTTTTATTTTGAAATTTAAAATTTCACATACATGGTGGTACATGTATGTACTTATGTATATAGAAAAGATCAAGCTTTTAATTTTTTTAAATATTTTCAGTTGTTTACTTCATCGAGCGTTCGCTAAATTCAGACACGACTGTAATTAGAAAAAAAAAAGTTTTCTTTCCTTAAATATGTGATCACATTGTGTTTCGCCGAATATTAGATACGCTGCAGAAGATTTGTTAAAAATCATTTGTATGGGGTTATGGGGTATACATATATAAAAAAGCAAACA
This sequence comes from Drosophila suboccidentalis, assembly GCA_037043435.1. Lineage (NCBI taxonomy): Eukaryota > Metazoa > Arthropoda > Insecta > Diptera > Drosophilidae > Drosophila > Drosophila suboccidentalis. Next base: position 78,841 of record JBAMBK010001030.1, read on the forward strand.
CGCCACAACAATAATACGCACTCGTGGTTGTGTGTGTGTGTGTGTGTGTGTGTGGGAAGCGCCACTGAGGCGCACAATTTTCCGACATGGAGCATGAGAGAGAGGGGTTGGTTAAAGTAGAAACAAATTATACGACACCACACCCCCGCATAAAGTCAATAAACAAGAGCCAGAAACAACAGCAACGACAACAACAACAGTGCAACCCACCAGCTTTTATATTTCCCAGTGCGCTCGGTTCGCAAAGCTCAGTGCACAACACATTTAACCTACCCGACAAAACAGAAAAGACCCATCTCCCTTCCCACCAGAAAGTAACCAAACCCATCTATTCCACTCCTCCAGACAGGACAAAGGCTGCGTTGTCCCACACCCCCTGTCCTTTCCCCAATGGCTTGTGTCCTCAGTTTTTGTTGTATTTGTCAGAGTTGCTTTTCTTTGCTGTCATTTATTTCGTCATTTATGCAAAACTTTATTGCTTTCTCTTGTACTGCGGCGGGTTCTCTGGGATTTGTTGCCAGCTGAGAGTGGATATTGGCCAGGCCCAGCTTCAAATTCGCCAATTAAGTGCATGCAAGTTGCTTTACTAGATTTTGTTGTTTTTTTTTATCAAATATTTGTTGTGCATGTGTTGGCGTGTTGCTAATTAAAGTCTAAGGGCATAGCGAGTGCACGATTAGCACTTGGTCTGCAATTCGAGCTGCCGCATTCGCCCACTTTTGGTAGCGCTTTGAACTCCTTTGAGCCGAGCAGCAATAACAACATCAAAAAGTTAAGATAATTATGCGCAAAGGAGGCTAGAAGGGAAAGAGGTGTTTAGATCCTTGTCGCTGTGGCAGGCATCTTAGATTCTTTGGCAACATGCAAGCAACACAAGAACGCACACGAAATGTGCTCGAAACTTACAAGTCCTGTTTAGTTTTTGCTTTTCCTTTGGCCCATGTCATGTGTTATGCATGGCTGCATTTTCATTACGCAGAGCTGAACTAGTTTAAAGCAGCTCAAGGACACGCGCCTCGACATGCCTGGCTTGACATGTTGTCATCGTCAACAACATCAACAAAATATGTCTGAACAATGGCGGCTCTTAAGAAAAAATGAAATATTCATCATGCGATATAATAATATGCCATAAATTCAAACGGAGCTATGGGTCAATTAATGCACAGGCATAATGTATAAAAGACACAACAGACAAGGTGCTCTCCTATCAAGTTTATCAACCCAAGAAACCTTACTAGTGTGGGCTGATATATCATTGACTTACGTACAAAAGCGTAGTTTTACTAAATAAAATGAATTTAACTTAATATTCTATTAGAGCAAATCCTCGTCTTGCGCTCTTTCAACTTCATTATGCTTTCCAAATAATAAAATCGGCCACGGTTTCGAACTAGGCATCTCTTTATAAGACAAACAATTGTTATTTAGAATTCAAAAATAGTAAGTTAAAAGTTTTAAAATTTGTTAACTTATTTTTGCAAAAATTAAAATGTGTCCGTTCTTCATTAAACTTGATGACATATCAGACAACACCCGTAAGACGGATAAAGTTAGCTGATAAATATATTACCAAAATTAATATAGTACTTTAGCTGAAAATCTGTTCACTACGGAGTTCTAAAAACCAGGGTATCAAACCGAAGCGAATATCGGTTTCGATTATGTTAACCTTTAGGTTTAACCATTACGGGTTTTTGTATGTTTCAGTTTCGAAATACCGGTATAATATTGTCTCACGAAAGAAATATTAAATATTTTAATGATATGTAAATTTAAAAACGAATATTCATGAATTCAAAAATGAAGATATTTTTATTGATATCAATACATTTACTAATTAGAAACCAATGTAAAATTTATTTTTAAAAAACGATGACTACACCATACTAACAAAGTACAACTTTATGCTTGGTCGAACCGTAATTAACCGTTATGCATGAATCGGTTTTTTAACGGTTATTTTGGTTGCAATAAATTCGGTTATTCGAAATCAGTATAATAAAAAAGTTTTATTTCAGTTACGGTTTCAGTTTCGGTTACCAACTTCATTCGGTTAATACCGGTTAATGGTTAGGGTTATGGTAACGGTTTAAATCCCAGCTAAAAACAGATGATTTTGAAGCTAAAATAAAGTACGCACACCTTGAAGTCAGTCAATCCTCCTTTTTAATTGTGGCTGTCAAATTGCTTTTCAAAAAATTATTCCTCTTCTTTTGAATTGTACATTTAACAAAATTTATTTCTTGGAAAATAACCGTATTACCGACACCTTTAAGGCATTTCTAAAGAATTTTGCTTTTCAGTATGATTTACCAATAAACTCAACTGAGTTGATTTCTTATGAAAATTCGTGCATTGATGACTCAATTGATAATTACAATTTCCAATCATCAATATGCAATTCTTAAGAATTTGTGAATTGAGTCTTGGTTTAAATAAACAATCTTAAGTTATTTTGCTTCAAATATAATAAACCGATTGTTGAGTTGGCGTTGTTCAGAAAATTGCTTGGCAGGCATAAACGAGGCATTTTAATGTCATTTTCCTTTTAACTGGGCCCACACAACAGCATCAGGCTAAGAAACAATATTGTCGCAAAGCTCTCGCCCAGAAAAATAGCAACATAAGCGCCTTAAATGCGTGATGCGTACAATGGAGCGTATACTTAATCCTATTTTGGCAGTTTAATTGCAACAGCTAGCAGAGCGAGTAAAAGGGAATGAGGGAGAAAGAGAGCCGGAGAGCGATTGTGAACAAAGCAAAGCAAAACTAATGTGGAACCTATAATCTAGGGCTCATGTTTATACTCGCTTGTGTGTGTGTCGACTTTCACATAATTAATTTCTAATGGCAAGGTCAAAACATAAAGTATTGCCTACTATTCAGCGCAACATCGAAACATTTTCGTTGCCTACTTTTGAGTGTCGCGCATTTTTAACCTTCCTCGACTATTTTTGGGTATTTCTTGGAATTTTTTTTATTTTGGCAGACAGCAAAGGAGCCAAGGACAAGGCTGACACTGGATGTTGTTGTTGTTCTTGTTTATGGTTAAATGCACATTCCATGTAACTGCACACCGCACACCTGCAACACCTGCAGCAATTGCACGTGACAAGTGGCAAATGTCTAACATTTCGGACTGCTTGACACTTCGACAGTTTTCCAACAACGTTTTCATGAATTTTCTAGCTTTTGCAACCCTGAAAGTATGAAGAGAGAAAGAGAGACGGAGAGTTTAAGGAAGAGAAATAGAGTGTGTTTGACTGAAGCAGTTAGTATAACTTTAAAGCAGCCAAACAAAGGTCTGTAGCTATGTGTGGCTTATAACTGTTTGGCCCTTGGCTATGTGTGTGTGTATTTTTTGCTATAAAAGTGGCAAAAGTAACACGTACAAAATATGGCTCGTGGCGTATGTGTGTGCAATCATTCGTAGCATTCTCTTTGCTTTGCTTATATTCTTCGACTGTCAGACATTGAAGGAGCAAGAAGGTGAAGGGTAGAGAAATGAACTGGCAACCTTGGCTTGTAATTGAAATTTAATTCACTGTGCAAGAACAATAACCACAATACCAAATACAAGAATAAGAACGAAACTGAGTTATCAATATTTAAACAGGCTGCCTTTTAACGAAAACAAGCAACAAAACTTATTTGTCCCAGTTCTGTGCTCTGTCTAAATGCTGTCAATGCCTTCCAAAGGTCATTAGTTGCTGACTGATGCCACTGCTGATAGGAGGCGGGGGGAGATGATATCCCCTTAGGCGTATACTCAATCAAAAACTGTATATCATGTGACAAATTCAATCAGACAAAGTACACGACATAATTGAAGTGTATGCACAACCTGCGGCATTGCGTTGCCCGAGACAAATGTTGATGTTGACTTGCTGCCTAGATACACACACACACACACATACACTGCGAGACACAGCACACACACATACGCACATAACAAATATTAAGAGCCAGAAGATGGAAGCAGCAACATCACATCAATTATTCAAGCACATTTTGAAACATTCTGATGCAGAGAGAAATAGCGAATGGCTAAGAGGGTGAAAGAGAGAAAGTCAGAGTATGGGAGAAATGGAGACAGCGAGACAGCAGTACTGCCACTGCACTATGGGGCGAAATCCGAAAAATCGAATATTTAGTCATTTTATCAAAGTACTAATATTACTATTTTTTTTGTTTTAACATCTTAAGATAACTTCAAACTGTAAAGTTCAGTACAAAAAATTTTATATAACAGGCCAATGTTAAACCTAACAGTTGCTAAAGTCAGCTGTTACTGTCGAAAAGCACGTGCTTTAAGATTGCAATATTTTTGCAGCCTATTTTCAAATTGGCACTTCTCAAAGGCTAATCATGTTTTTTATAAAATTTAAAATGGATACCAATTATACGGGCTTGTACCATGTGTTGGTTGTACTAGTGTTCCGTATTTGTGCGTGTTTTTATTAATATTTTGTAAAATTAGATAATGCTTTGAAATCTAAATTCTTGGAAAGAAATATAAACTTTGCGAAAGAATTTTGCAATGATGCTTAACGGGGCTTAATGTACGTCCAACTGTATGTCGTAGATACATTCATTGTTATTTAAAGGCAATTTGTCTCCATGTGAACAATTTGCGACAATCTGCGCAAATTAATTTTTTAGGACGTAACCTCACCATTTTTCAGTGCTGAATTGGTCGCTTGTCGTATGAGGTATTTGACCAGTTTTTGAGGCTTTTATTATTAACTCGAAAACTACTTCGGATATTTTGATGCGGTTTTTTTCCAGTGCTATGTATACCCATAGAAATTTTGTGGAAAAGTGGGCATGTCAAAATCTCCGCCCAAATTTTTTTTTTTTTTAATTTAATGCTCACAACCATCTATAAGAGCCCACAACTTTCTTTGTCGAAAAAGTACTTTTTCTCTTTATTGCTAATAATAAACAAGGTCAAAGCTTGTTATTTGGAATAAAAATTATGAGCTTAGTTGTTTTTATATAATACAAAAACAAAAAAAAAAAATTAGGGCGGGGGTGGTGACACGCCCACTTTCCAAAAATATTTCTGAGGGTGTACATAATATAAATAAAAAAAACCGCATACAAAAGTGTAGCTTATTTTAAAAGTTATTAATAAATATTCGGATTTCGACCCATTGTGCACTGTAGCTATTTTATACCTTGATTTTTTTTTTTTTTAAAATCTTGTAATTGTAGAATTGCTATTAGCTAGAAATCCTTCCATTTAAAAACAATTATTCAACATTAATTAGAGACTGGCACATAACTTCAAATTACTTAAGAAATTCAACATACACTTTGCCATAAAAGGCTATAATTGTTCAAATTATATGCATATTAAATGACAAAGTCTCAGGAATAAAATATAAGTAAACAGCCTAAAATATTTGATTTATGTAAAAAATTATTTAAGAAGCCAGAGGATAAAAATATATTTAAAAGCGGAAGGAGGATACGTACTTGAACGACATATTTCGTACTCGGCTTAAGAAAATTGGAGATTAACGAACTTCTGGCATAATTCTCCCGAAATTTCGTATTCTTTTTTCTGTGCCATTTTTTAGCCATCGAAATTGTGACAACTCAGACAGCGGGAGATAGACATGAGTTGACAAACTTTTTAAATTATTAAAACGAGCGAGCAACTTTTAACAATTTGTAGAATTTTTATATTTCATATTGCACAAGTTCCGGCTTGCTGTCTCTTTGCACTTGTGTGTGCATGTGTGTGTGGGTGTGCGTGTGTGTATGTGTGTGTGCTGGTGCGTGCGAATGGGTTATCTCTGGCAGTAGTAGATAGAACATGTGCGATGACATGGACTCTTGCTGCTGAAAGCGACTTTGTCCACTTACCACTAATATCCAATTAGTGTCCCGGTCGTGCCCTGGAAAGTATGCTTCAAATTATATTTGTTGCGTGCTGCTTGCTGCAATTTGTCAGCCCTTATGTGCCGTAGATGTCAAGCATATGCCGCAACATGTACATTGTGCACACACATCTTGCAGCCTGGGGCATGACTGATAAGGCAGCTCCCATGGTATTAGCTTTTATTGTAAATTAGTTATTGGCATGTTAAACTAAACGATAATGAAACTTCCCCTAACTTCTGCTCCCACTCTTATCTAGCAAAATGTGCGAGACGTAACTCAGTCGAAGAGGGGGAACATCAACAACAACAACAACAATAAGAACTAGTTGGATTTATTGTTCGTGTGGTAGAAGCGGAAGCGGAAACGGCGCTAACTCGTAAAATGCATTTACACTTTGAACGCAACATCAACACAAAATGCGACTGCACAATACTATCGCTGTCCTGGATGGGAAAGGTGCCAGATGATATACCCGAGGTAAGTCATTTACTTTAATGGTTCGGTCACTCAAGGCTGAAAAGCTATTAGTGTCCAAGTGGCTGTCCCCTTTTGGCCCGCCTTTCAATATTAATACAATAAATACTGACAATGTCCATTAAACCGTAGACCACTTTAAATTGCTGCCTCCACTATTAAGTACGACTGGCAACAGCCATTAGATCAGTAAAAGTGGAGGTAGAAGTCTGTGAGAGAGTGTAAAAGAGTCGGGTTGCCTGTAGGCTTATGGCACATGAACGTGACAATGTATAATACAGGGACTAATGGAAACGGATGATATTTAATACAGCAGGCTTAATACCGAGCATTTACCATTAAGCTCTGATTTACAGGTCTGTAGTAAAGAGTTAACTTTAAAATGAAAGCTTAAGCATAACAGCAACAAAATTGTGAAGAGTTCATCGTGGAATCCTCGCCAAATTTAACAGCAATAAATAAATCCTCGGAAATAAATGCTGTATACTTTTAGGCTTGTTTTAAATTAGATTAATGGATGATATCAAAAAGCTTTGGAGGGAGGGAAAAGTTAACAATATTTTATAAACTTCTACTATTACTTAAAATTCCACTTTTACTACTGTTTCTACTTAAAACTCTACAAGTTTTACCATTTCTTATACTTGTACTCTTACTACTACTACTTCTATAGTTTGAATTCTTCGTTTACTTCTACTTCTACTTCGACTTTAACTTCTACATCTGCCTCTAGTTTACTTTTGCCATTAATTACCATTAATTTATTTCTATTTATACTTGTACTAATTAACAATATTCCTGGCTCTGTCATCAATAAGAAATATAACTTTTAACCTATTCTACTACTTCTGATTGTATTTCTTATCCTCTTTGTACTCTAACTTAATTTATACTTCACCTTCTACTTCTGCTACTACTATACGTACTACTCCTACTTTAACTTTTACCTTTACGTTTTCTTCAACCTCTTTAATTTTTATTTCTATTTCTTTTAAGCACTCATTTTTTTACTGGGTATGCGCTAGAACAGCACCCAATAGATTGTTAAGTTTTGACGGGTTTCATTTGGTATTGATCCAGTATTTTCTATCTGACGGTTTTGTCTACGCATGACTCAAGTGGGATGCCACACCGGAAATGATAGATTCACAGACGCCTGTATAATGTTTGTGTCTATTTATAGGGCTGTTGTCGTGTTCGGGCTTAAAATTGATTTTATGTGTCTTGGCCAAGGTAACACGAGTACGGGTGCCGCTTTGGCTTTGGCCCTTCTGGAGCCTTAACTTTTCCAATTATTATGAACTTCCAATGCTTGGCAAACACAAATGCCATATAATCCTTTTTATATTGAATATAAAAATCCAATCACGTTCAATGCGTCGGTTCCCGATTCCTGTGTCTTGTGGCTCCAAATTAAAGTTGAGTGGGTGCCTCGAGTGGTTCACTCCGCCAGCGTGCTTGTAACTTCTCTTAGCCCCTTACTCGAATCCCCAATCGAACCCCTTTCCATTTCCTTTTTCGATCATCGTTTGTCTGTTTGTCATTCAGTTTGGCCATTCGTCTGGGCAAATGCCCTGTAAAGGCAGCACTTTCTTTCGATTTATTTAACAGTTTTCAATTTCATTTTCAACACCCAACGATGCGTACTATATGTGTGTATTTTGTATGCGGTTAAGGGCACGTGTCGGGGTTTGCGCGTGTCGATTCTTGTTCTCATTCTCATTCCCATTCCCATTCGCAATGGCACTTCCAATTCCATTTCCATTCCCAATCCCAATCCCCATTGCCAAGTGCAAGGAGGTTTCGTATTCTCGTTACGCCTTTGTAGCAATTTACGGCCGATAAGCTGCTGTTCTTATACCCTGTTCTCATGTAAATTAACACAGGGCATATTTAAATAATAATTCCAGAAAACGCACAAATTTTTTAGATTTATTAGGATTTATCTGCCTTAGGTGAAACTGCAAACCTCTAAAATAGAGAAAGATTTCATTACATACAAATTATTTTATTTTCTTAATTATTTTTTAGCTTTTCTTGATTTTTTATAAAAAGAATAAATGTTTTGTAATTATTTTTTTTTACGAATGAAACTCTTTTATAATGTTTTTTTAATAACACAAAAACTGAACTCAACCGGCTCAGTGTGGTTCCGTTCGACTCAGAATCGGCTTGCGTTATTGATTTTAAGTGTATAATCATTATATTATATAACTTCACACCTTATTACAGAGTATATCTTGGTTTAGCATACCACTCTGAAGCAATGTTACTTATTTACTTCGCCTTTTTCGTCTGCTGATAAGCAGTTGACGCTGAGGCTTTCATTTCGTTAAATGCTCGAAGCCGTTGGGAGTTGTGACTTGGCTTTTATATAAATCATCTCAGCAAAAAGCTTTACGCGCCTCTTTAAATATTCCCTCAGCGCATACATCAAAGTAGATAGAAGTTATATTACTCATATACATATATATTTTGATGCTATAAACGAGTTTTGCGTTGCAGACTTGATCCTTGGTGTCATAATGTTTTAACAGGCACTTTGGATGGCCGGCAACTTTAATTTGAGCCTCAACTTCAACTTCAACTCCAAGTGACTGATTGCTTGTTCTGGTTGGCTGTGTCATCAAAGTCAATGTGTCAGAGGCGATCATAAAACGCCGCTCCTTAAAGTCCTTGCCTGACATTTTGTCATATACTCTCGTCCTCACATACTGTCCGTCCTTGGGCCGTGGGCAATCAAATTGCTCGGCACAATAGACAGCGCTTGACTGTTGGAACTGCCAGTGTCAGCGTCAAGTGAAGTGCACAGTGCACACATGAGCCATTTGCCAACCACTTCCTCTTCTTCCTCATTCCCCCTCCTCAGTGCTTAGGGGTTGCAGGCGGCTCAACTGTCGCGAAGATTCACATACTCGTACATAAATTGACACAACAAACGGAGACGTTTGCGTTTCTGACATGCCCGAAATGAAATCGTAAAATGAAATTCGATAGCGCTTCATAAGAGTGTATGTATGTATGTATGAGTCTGTATATGGATTGGGTTGAGCGGGTGGTTGCCAAAAATCAAAATCGGGGATAACATTGCTTAATGTCATTGTCATTTCCTGTTTAGTCATTACGGACATTCTTAGCGAGCCCAAATTTCAAATCGAATGTATGCACATAAGGCAACCAAAATAAGTATGTTTTGAAATAAAAACAGAGATCTTTGGAATTTGCTTTCTTTAAAATCTTAATTTTAATAATTCCATTTAATTATTGTAAGCAGTATTATTTGACTTATGTACATATAGATATTAATGTGTCTGAAATGTGAGCAGCATATTTATTAAGCGATGACTATCAACAGGGTATCTGCTCGCGAGCATTCTGATTTATTTTTTTGCATACTTTAAATTCATTAATTGGCGGATAAGGCAAAATTTGTGTGGATTTTCGATGTGCTTAAAATGCTTTTGGCATATTTACGAAACGCTTGAAAGTATGCTATATAATTTGCTTTCTCCAGCAGTCTTGAAATTAAGCATAAATAAATTGAAAAAGCGTCCAGTAAGCGGATGCACGAGTACAAATTCCTTCATCTTAGCTGAAAATGAAGATTATGGCGAATTTCTTGGCATCGCTTAGTGTAATTAGCTTGGCAACTGTTGATGAAGTCCGCAAAACGCTGCTATCGTTTTCCTGCTCGTCCTGGTCATAGCATTAGTAGCTGACTTAGCTGAAGCTTCATTAGCCAAAGCAATTGACCAGAGAGAGAGTGAGAGAAAGAGAGATAGCGAGCTAAGCATCATTAATAAGTCCTTCTGCTGACGTTGACTGTTCAACTCTGAATCTGCCCGTTTTACTTTTGCTTTTGCACTGTTTTAATTACATACCGTAAAAAATAATTGAGTTCTTAGTCCCATTCAATCTGAGTGCACTGCAATGCCCGCAAATGACAGTTGAGCGCTGGTCACTGACCAGGCTAGTAAAGTAAAGCGGATTCTGACGGGGTTAGGGGACTCAAGCCCAGGCCCAATTCCTCTTACTATTCCCCCCTCTCGCTGCTAATTATGTGCACTAGACTGTGCTTATGCCGGCGGCATTTCATTTTATTTCGTTACGTTTCGTTTTGCTTATGGCACTTTTGTTGTCGCTGGAGCCGAGCTGAGCTATGGGAATCGCAAGGGGTGAAGATGGTGGAGGGGGATGGTGAAGCGGCTGCTGCGTTATTTATGTTTGTTTCATTGCGCGTGTTTTTATTTAATTTTGCAAGGGCCATAAAAATGCCAAAGCAGCAGACTGCTTTTGTTGTTGTCCTTGCTCCTGGCTGTTACCGTTGGTTACGTTTCTACGTTTATTATATTCGTAATGAGCTAAGCAAAGTTACCTTCCAACATAGCCAAAGGAGAGGGTATATTAGTTTAAAAAGCGGTTTCACAATGATGCCCTCTGGGATCAACTTAATTTCAATTATTATACCCTGCACGCATTGAAAATAAGCTAAAATGGACACTTCAACAACATGGATGCAGTAAACGGCACCTTAAAAATTAGTTCAATATACCCAGGCTCAACCGTACAAGTAATAGGCAGAAGAACGTTTTTTGAGACCTATCAACAAATATACAATATGTTCTTGCTTTGCACGATAACCAATTCTAATTAGCCATGTCTTTTTCGTCTACCAGAATATAAATATTATATTTTATTCTATTTTATTTTGTATACAATATTAAAAATATAATTATTTAATAATATTAAGAAACTTTTTTTATACCCGTTACTTGAAAAATAAGTATAGTATAAAAACAGGGAGAAGGAAGCATCTCCGACCCTATAAAGTATATGTATTCGTGATCAGCATCAACAGCCAAATCGATAAATCCATGTCCGTCTGTCCATCCGCCGTCTGTGTGAGATCTCAGAGACTTTAAGAGTTAGAACAACCAAATTTGGCACACGGACTTCTATAAACCCCACGCAGATTAAGTTTGTTTCAAATTTTTGACACGCCCCTTTACGCCTCCATAAACAGCGAAGTGACACCACAAGCACAGTTTTCAAGATATAAGGATTTTTTACTAATTAAAGTTAATTACTATTATTATTTATCATTCTACTAAATCGTAGCAAGATCGGATAAATAGAAAGGTGGTATTGGTTGACTTATGTACCTTCCGGTTCAAAAGATACAGTCGAACTTCCCTAACTCGAATCACCATTATCCAAGAAAAAAGTTCGAGTTAGGGAGACTTCGAGTTAGGGAATTTTTTTTTTTTAGTTTTTTAAAAGAAACTACAAATGCATTCAATCATAAATACATTTCAAAATTCCAATTTTTCTTGTTATTTTCAACAAAAAAGGATTCCAGTTTGTGCAAGACCTGTTAATATTCTCAAAAATTGGTTTCTTCGTTCTTTTGCTGTATCCGGAAGAAGTTCTCGGTTCAAATGTCATCATAATTAATTTTCCATTTTTTAATATAATGAAAACTGTTTTTGCTGAGATACCATATTTTTCATCAACTTCAATATATTTGGTCTACTTTCAAATTCCTTAACTAATAAGTTTGAATATTTCTTTAAACATTTTTGTACACTGATGCGCTGACAAAGGAGTACATTACAAACATCTTTCCTATATCAATCTCACAAGCCTAAGTAATTGTTGATGCAATATTCTATCATATACCATCTCCATATGTTAATGTAACATACATCAATATTACATATTCAAAATGAGCCGGTAACAAAATCGCAAAATAGAAACGAAAAAAAAGTCAAACTTTATTGGGGATTTTCCCGAAAAATTCGACTTACAGAAGCACGGGCCAATATTTTTGTTCGAGTTAAGGAGATTTTCGAGTTAGGGAAGTTCGAGTTAGGGAAGCAGATTTGTATGAAATTTGCTCAGTAAACGCTATTGCCACTCGATTTTGTTCGAGTTAGAGAAACTTCGAGTTAGGGAAGTTCGAGTTAGGGAAGTTCGACTGTATTTACATTAAATTTTTATTTTACAACTTTTATAATACAAACTAAAAAAAAGATTCTATTTTCAATTTTTATTATAAAAATTGCGAATAAGAGTTATTGTATAACTTTTAAATAAAAAAGGAAAAATAACTCTTATTGATAATTTTTAATTTAAAATAAGAGTTATTCTTCTACTTTTTTTTTATAAATATCAGGGAATAACTCTTATTTTATAACTTTTTTCATAAAACTTATAAGAGTTACGATCCCTGATTTTAATTGCTACAAATTATTTATTTCTAAATGTATCTAACAACTTATAGTATGTAGTATTCCCATAGTTGAGCAGTGCGAAAGTTAAATTAAAATTTGATACGTTTAACAAGCAACCCTGAATAAAAGTAGCGCACATGATGTTTTAAAACTCATCTGTCCACACACACTCACACACACACACACTCCCATGCACAGACGTCAACTCACGCGTTATAAATGTGTTACGTGAGCAGCTCCCAATCCCAACCCCATTGTAGGTTTCCACGCATAAGCCGATTTAAACATGAAGCTCAAGCTTTGGCTCGGTGTGTTGAACCAGGTGCCGATTACAAGTGCCAATTCCGCTGCTGCTGCGAGTTAATTGAAAACTTTTTAATTGTTTGGCCTAAACTGAAGTCGAGTTAGTTTCAGATTAGGCGGCTTTGATTTATGGTCGCCTGCTGTTGACAGTTTCAATTAAGAGACGGCACGCGCTTCCGACTCTCGACTAAAAGGTGGAAGTCTCTCTCTCTCTCTCCCTCTCTTCACTCTTCCCCTCTCTCTCTCAGTTGGCAATGCAATTTAAGGCAATCGTTTGGCCAGACATTCAGTCTGCACTTAGTTCTGTTTGTGGCCAGCTCTAAAAACTGTAATTTTATGTGAATATACAGCTTTACACACACAGAGAGAGTGAGTGAGAGGGAGTGAGCGGCGAGCTCAATCTTGCTTGCTCATTCCTCTGGCCACTCGCTCTTTCCACTTGGTTGACATTGTGGCTTTCAGTTGTGTCATTGATTGGTTTACCCAGCATTTTGTTTGTTAGCTTTGGCTTCAGAACAGAACAGAACAGATCGTTGTAGTTGTAGTTGTAGCTGTAGTTTGTGTGCGGTTATTGTGCCTGCCACTTACCACTTACCACTTGCCACAAGGCTCACAACGCCCACATTCAATTGTTGCACGCCAAATCAATCAATTATGTAAGTGACCAGGGTTAACTATTGCATAAAGTCCGCTTGTGTGCGGTGTTCCGTGTGCTTCAATCCTTCGACAGTTTGGCCATTGTGAAAAAATTCCCCATTTTTCCTTCAATCCATTCTACTCGATTAACAGAGACAAAAAATGTATTACAGTATTTGGAATTTAGGAATTGGACGAGAATATAAAGGAGGACTAATAATTCCATTGCTTAAGTAGCTTTCCAATATTCTATCACATATAATTATATTAGATTATTTTGGGTTTTCTTTTAAATTTTCTTATAACAGCTGCTCGGTCTGATAAAAGCCCAAGATATTTCCAATGTTTTATAAGCCAGATTACCCCAAAAACTGTCTTGCATTCTTTAATTTTAATTTTGTGCTCTTAATTATTACCATCAGCTGCAAATTGTGACTACGAGTATTGTATAATAAAATTTTCCATTCTTCCTGTGTATATATGCTAGTCGCCTTCGCACCCTTCGTGCTGCTTTCGTCACTAGCGCGGACTGCCGTCCGCAGTGATCAATAAACAGGGTGTGTTTGATGAAGCAAATTTTTAAAACTGACGAATGTCCGTACATCTGTACAGGCAGAAAGTTAAAACTTTTTTCTGAAAGTATAGAATGGTGAAAAATCTAAGTTTTTCTCGTTTTGAAAAAATAACATTGGGCAAATATTTTTAAAATTTTAATTAAAAACAATTTAAACTTAAGCTCTTGACATTTTCTGCCATTTGTGTCATTTCGTTAACGGGCTTTCTGTTACTTTAAATTTAAACAAGGGACTTTAAACTCTTTTCATTCCAACTGTTTCAGTTGATTTTCTATTCAAAATATGAAATTTACCAAATATTTTTGTAGCTTTGTCGTATGTTTGGAATACAAACTAGGGACTTATCGGTCCCTTTTATTCTGTCCTGTACCTTTGCAGCCTTACTTTCTGTGCAACGTTAAAAGTTTTTATAAAAAAAATGGATAAATATAAAGTTTTATTTTCGCTTACTTTATTTTTATGCAAGTTGCATTTGTGTTTTCCATATGTTGCTGTGCAACAAGCTGCTTTCTAACTAACTTTCTTGAGTTTTCATCTGGTAATTGCTTTAATACTATGCCTTTTAGGTTCTTTATTTGTTCCTTTTGAAGCAGTGCGCATACGCCACGTGCTGGCGTAGCCCGTAAAAAAGTTTTCACTTTGACAGCATGCGAATTGTATTGGGAATTTGGGAGATGGAAGATGGAAATGAGAATGAGAATGAGAATGACAGAGGGAATGGATATGCAACGGATGCATATGCATGGCAACTGACATGGCATGCATCTCATGCTCCATTTGTCAACGCCGGGCAGAAGGAACATGTGAAAATCATTTGCAGCTCTGTCTGCAGAAAAAGATAGATCTATATGCTTGTCTCTTTCTGTCTTACGGCTGTATGCATTGTAACAAAAGATGAGTTGCACTTGAGCATGCTAAAATGCGTTATTAAGTGCATAAATATGCAATGCGCACAAGCGTTGCCTTCCCCCTTCACCTTTCCCCCTTCTCAACCCTCATCCCCTACACTGTAAGCCCTTATCCCTATCACCAACAATGGCGCTCAGGTGAACTCAGAAGTGGAT
Source organism: Drosophila suboccidentalis (assembly GCA_037043435.1). NCBI lineage: Eukaryota > Metazoa > Arthropoda > Insecta > Diptera > Drosophilidae > Drosophila > Drosophila suboccidentalis. The sequence continues at coordinate 94,021 of JBAMBK010001030.1, forward strand.
GGGCGCGATTGTGCGAAGAGCTTTTGAAATTTAATAAAATGCAAATGTAAAGCCTGTGAAGCAGACATGTGCAATTCAAGACTTGCTCAGTCATGTGCCCGTCTTCACAACCCACATCCCACATGACACAGCCGACCCCTGACCCCTGACCCGACCCCCATAATCCCCACCCAGCATTGTCAGTCTGACAAACCCCTCGTACGCTAATGAGTTGGCCCCGTCTCGTCACACAAAGGCGGCCAGCTACAATGGGCATTATATAAATTATATAGCTCGAGAAATGGATGCACTGAAGCGGATGACCCGCCGAATTGCGGTAATGACAAAGACATGTACGGCCAAGTGTGTCAAATACTCTTTTAATTATTTTAAATGCAAATGTGAAAATCAACTAAACGATGATGAGCGCTAAACAACAAGAAAGAAGAAAATCGATAATTACAAATTTTGGGTAAGGTAGCAAAAAAAAAGGATCAGAAGTTGAGCACGTGCCCAACTCCAGCAGGCATGTAACACACTTATAGACATTAATATGTGTATGTATATTTACATATATACACTATATATACACACTCAGGCGCACGACGTTGAAAGTTGTCCTGTCAACTTAGATTTGGGTTTAGTTTTGACAAAGGAAGAAAGAAAAATTTCGCATTAAATATGAATAATTTTTAATACTTATAGTGTAACAATTACAAATATCAAAACAAGAATGACATTCTTTATCAATTACAATAAATGACTTAACATAATCAAGTGAATCTAGCGTTACAAGTAACTACAAGAAAATATATTTGTGAAATTCATCTGATATCAGTTTATCTCTCATAGTTATAGTCTGTTATACTCGTGTATGCAATAGAAACCCAGTCGGATAAGACTTCAAGTTTATTCTTTGAAATTTTCACTATCGCTCATCTGATCTCGAAGAAACTATCAATAATATTCGATTGGCAAAAACATTATTAAATATATCATGTCTATCAGCTCTTTGATATCGTTTCCATAGCTTTTGCATAACAAGTCAACCTTCAAATACTCAAACCATAAACCTTCGAAGCCCTCAAGCTGTCAGGTCTTAGCCTTTGGTTCAGGGCCCTCAGCTGCCTGATGTCGACTGTCTTCTGTCGGTTGTCGACTGTCGTTTCGTCGGTTGTGCACTGTCGATTGTCGGCTGTTGGTTCGCCAAGCCTTTCCTTTCACACTTTACGCGTGCTTGGCACAAGTGGCAAAATGTTGTTACGTGAGCATTAAACCATATTTTAAGTTATTAAGTTATTGACAAAAGCACACGTCACCCCTTTGCCGGGGTCGTATTTGGCTTTGTCCCCCGTAAGCCTCGTACCTCTCTGGGTGGAGACGAGCGCCCATGACTGGCAGCCGTTGCCAGGCAGAGCTCCGAGCTCAGGGCGTGTATCTGTATGACACTTGTGTGTGCTGCTTATCCGTTGTTGTTGACAATGCCAATGCCACGCCCTAAAGCTACGCACACAAACATACACACTCCAACACAGGCACAGACACACATTTATATAATATCCAGTATTATATGTCTGAACATAAAAACTGTAAGCGGCACGCATAAAAAGAAATTTTCAATTTAGTCCAAGCTGCCGCCGGAGGCGACTACTTTAAGTTTTCTTTTTCCATTTTGGCTTTGGTCTTTTGGGAGCTGCGGCAAGTGCTACCAAATTTGTTAAATTTTACAAATTTCTTTTCGGAATTAAACATAAATATAGCTATAAGTTACTCCCATGGCTCAGGTACGTTCTCAGCTCTCCCTCTCCCAGCCATACGACACACGTTCTCATGTCTTTTGCCTTCATCTGCCTTATGGCTTTGTCGTTATTCGTCTGAATTTTTTGCTGTTGCTCTGTGGGTCTGGATTCTGGCGTTGCCATAGCATCTGTGTGTGAGGTTCTATACCAAAGAAGCTGAGGTGCTGCTAGTACATGTACTCTTATAATAGCCATGTTTGCGACTTAGGTGTTCTTTGCGGATGGTTTGTTCAGAGTCTCTTTTTGCAAGGTTTTTGTAAACTCTACTATGACATCTTATAGATTTGAAAATATTATTATAAAATATAAACAGGCCTGTTCTGAATTTCAATCGTTTTCAAAAAGTAAAAACGAAACGAAAACGTACGTTTTACTATTCGCTGTTTCCAATTCCGAACGAAATGGGCTTGTTTTTACTTTTCGAACTCGGTTTCGAAAACGATTCAAAAATTCATTTTAAGTATTTCAGGTTGAATATAGCAAATAGAAGGTAAATTAGACTAAGACTTCGTTGCTCAAATTTTGTTATTCAATTGAAGTAACTCTAGCAGCTTTAAATTTGCGAGGGTTGGCACCGATAACAAAAATTAAAATGGAATTAAGAACAGTTCTGTTTTGTTTTTTAAAAATATTTTATAGGTGCTTTTAAAAAAATTCTTTTAAAAATTACTTTAACTGTTTAAAATTGAAGTAGTGGTGTTAATCGATTCTAAAAATGTTCAACATTATTATAATTTTCAGTTTATAATTTTAGGTATTTATTTTAATGCTTTAAATGACATTTATTTTCAAATCCGACGACTCTAAAGCACACGTTTTGAAAACGACAATTATTGTCGATTTTCGGTATTCGTTTTGTTTTGCGGCAAATCGACTCGTTTTCGGAATTCGGAACAGGCCCGAATATTGTATAGACAAAGGGATCGTGTATTATATGACTAGATTTATTTTTATTTGTTTCTAACCCTTATTGAATGAATTTTAAATTTATAAACTTCAGCTTAAGTTTTTACATAGAGCTATTTTTTATAAAACTTAAACTTTTTACTATTTTAAAATGATATAGCAGACGTGCAACAGACTTTAAATAGAAATAACCACAAAAACATATTTGATATAATCTGGTGTTGACAGTTTTGGTTTACTAAAGTTTTGAATTCTGTAAATTCTTCAGTAAAGTCTTCTTTCAAACTAAACGGGCGTCTATTCTACTATTTCTAATATTTTAATTTTTCAAGAACTTACCAACTTATACTTATAAACACGTAGAAAATGTGTAGAAAAGTCACAAATTTGTGTAGTGGAAGTTTTGTAGTAGAAGTTATAAAAACAAGAATTAAACCCATAAATATAAATAAACTATGTTATAATAGAGTATCTATCAGTCGTTCTGTAAGAACCATAGAGCAGTTTTGAATTGCTGTTTGCCGCCTGCAGATGACATGAAACAAAGCAATTTTGGACTTGGATATGTTTAGAGGCAGCACTTTATGTGAAATGCGGTTGAAAGTGTCTTGCACTTGGCAAGGCATCTAATATTTTGTTAGCCATTTGGTTGCTCCGGACACGATGATGGCCTTAAGAGCAGAGCATTACGCTGTCTGTAAGTTAATTCTATATTTGGACTTATGTAGAAGTTTCAGAACTTTTCCACGCAGGCAAAAGGGAGGCAATTCAGGCTGTCCAGGCAAATAAACAGTCGCAATAGCTGGACAAAGGCTGCTTAGAGAGTGAGTCCGTTTGTGTGAGTGTGTGTATGTGTGTGTGTGTGTGTGTGTACATACGTCAGCAGCCTTTTCACTTTTCCTTTTCTTTTTGTTTGCGCTGCCAAATCAACCACCACCGCAGTCGTCGTCGCAGATAATTTGCCAAGAGAGTCAGGGGAGTCGCGAGGGTGAAGCCAGTGCCAGTGCCATGACCTACTTTTGGAGCAACTTTTTCAATTTGTTTGTCATCGAGTATATACATATATTTATACGTGTGCATGTGTGTGTCTAAAGAACTATAACTAGGTTTAATAGGTTTATTTGGTTAAATATTACAATATAAAGAATGTGGCACTAAACTCTACTCATAAAGCTTTTTCAATGGTTAACTAATGTGTGTCGCCCCATTTGAGGGTACAATTATACAACAGCGAACAGCATCAGGCCCATCATGGCATAGAGTTGCTGTCCCGCCGATCCCTGATGAATCAGTGCAGCATTTGGTATACTCCTGGCCTCTGGTATATGATCTGGCACCATATCCTCGGGTCGTACAACAACCTCATCATCTTCATCATCATCATCATTATCAACGGATTCTGTTGTCAGACCACCCTTGAGGAGCGCCAACTGTATGTCAATCAGCGACGGTGTGGTCACATCTTGGTTTGACGGTCGGTGCCAGTGTGGCGGCGGCAGAAAGGGTTTGTAGTCCGGCGGAGCGGAGTCGCGACCACGGTAACCGTAGACAAACATTTGGGCAAACATCGAAGTGATATTGAAGTCCGTTATGGTGGCCTTCAAGGTACCGGGCGAGTAATGACTGTACTCGGCTACGGGCGCTGCGTAGTTCTCAGCGGTACTGACCTTATCCGTAAAGTGCTGAAAATTGGATTAAAAGCGGGTGTCAAAAGTTTTCGTTCAGTTGGCAAACTTGCTACTCACATCGAAGATGACGAACTTGACATAGGTTATGTAATCGCTGTCAATGTAGTAGAAGATGAGCGTGTGATTACTCCGCCCCTGGGGCGCATCCGGCGATGTCTGATACGTTTCATATATCAAATCATCACCTACAAAAAGAAACAAATCAAATTTCATAATTATTGATTGAATATTTATAACATTTAGTAAACATATCAAGAAATTTTTGTTTCAAAATTTTAAAGATAACTTTAGACTTTAGACTTTTAGACTTTGAGATCTCTTGTGAAATGCTCAAAAAATTCGTTCAAATTAAATATTATTTAAATACTGTTTTAATAAAAGTCAGTTTTACGAATTTTTTTTTATCAGTATATCAAACAAAATGCAAAGTGAATCAAAGTATTTTTTTCTTATAGACTTTGGCCCTCTAAACACGAAAATGGCATTAAAAATTTTTTGTATGGAACCGTTTTCAAAATATTCAAATTTTTTCGAATTTTCGGGGTTACTCCAACACTTTTAAGTATATTTCTATTTCTACATATTTGATTTGGCCAAACAAGCACTTAAACTAAAGGTTAGTTGATTCTCTTCAACTTTTTCCCATACAGTATTAAGATCGGTTCAGTAGTTCAGGTGCTAGCGATTTTAAAAAGTTCGAAAATTGGCGTTTTTTGTGATTTTTTGAGTTCGAAAGCTAACATATCGTCCTGGAAAAAATATAATTCACAAAGATAAAAAGTTTATCGTAAAGCTGATACTGTTCCAAAGAAAATAAGGTATTGTTCATGCAAATCCATCTACAGATGGATTCACGACAAGGAAAAAAAATTTTAAATGCCATTTTCGTGTTTAGAGGGCCAAAGTCCATAAGAAAAAAATACTTTGATTCACTTTGCATTTCCATAAAAAAAAAATGTTGTAAACTAGTGTAATAAAAAATATAAGCGATTCCTTTTTCGATAACACTAAAATAAAACAAGTGGAAAAGGCTATAGTCGAACTCCCGACTATAGAATACCCATTACTTATTTAAATAAATTTAAAATATTTTTTATTGCATGCTTTTAGGCACTTACATTGCTTAAATCTTTAATCAGCCATTACCACCTTTCTATTTGTCCGATCTTGTTAAGATTTAGTAGGATGATAGCTAATAATAATAGTTAACGTTCATTAGTAAAAAAAATCCTAATATCTTGAAAACTGTGCGTGTGGTGGCATTTCGCGATTAATGGAGGCGGAAAGGGGCGTGGCCAAAATTTTAAACAAGCTCGATCTGCGTGAGGCTTATAGAAGTCCGTGTGCCAAATTTGGTTGCTCTAGCTCTTATAATCTCTGAGATCTAGGCCCTTACACGGACAGACGGACGGACGGACAGACGGACATGGCTATATCGACTCGGCTGTTGATGCTGATCAAGAATATATACACTTTATAGGGTCCGAGATGACTCCTTCTCCCTGTTACAAACATTGCAACGAATACAATATCCCCTTTAACTTATTTTTTAAGTAACGGGTAGAGATGGGCATGGGCCGTGCCGTGTCCGTGCCGTGCCTATTTAAAAAAAATCCGTGTTGGGCCGTGTTGGGCCCCTTATAAAAAATTGCCGTGTTTTACCGTGCCAAAGTCGGTAGGCACGGTAGGCACGGAAGGCCCCGTAGGCACGGAAAGCACGGTACAGATTCTGAATTTAAATATGGTGGTATCGATAAGTTGGCGTTATTTTATAGCTTGTTTGTCAGCTTGAGCTGTAGGATTCATCGATGTATCACACAATTTGCGAACACTTACAACATCGATAGCACGATTGATGCCATTATAATAAAAAAGTGACGCCACGAAGTGACAAAATTGGAGATGGGCATGGGCCGTGCCGTGCCCGTGCCGTGCCGTGCCTATTTAAAAAAATCCCGTGTTGGGCCGTGTTGGGCCTCAGTTTTTACCAGCCGTGCTTGGGCCGTGCCGTGCCTCAAAAAGGAGGCCCATGCCCATCTCTAGTAACGGGTATAAAAATTGTTAACTATGGACGAAAAAACGCACTTTTATAAGGTCGATTTCAACTGTCACATGCCATTATCCCAACTCTACATTTCGACATTTATGGCATCAAAACTACAAACAACTATAAGGACCTGTACTGATGTTTGAAGATTTATTAAGATTTGACGGATTCTAAAGTCCCAGATGCAGCACAGAAGTACTCTGACAGTCTATGAAGCAGTATAAGCCCAGCAATTTAAAAGTGATTTTTTCCCTCACATATGTATGTAAGCGTATAATTGTCAGTAATTACCCGCTTGACGCTCTCCAATTTCAATGATCTTGTCTTTTGCCTCAAACTCAGTGCTGCTGATGGGCTCATCAAAGCCTTCGGTGGTCTCCTCGATCATTTCCTCCAAGTCATCGTAGGGTTTCATATGGCCCTCAAATTGTGTATCGCGATTGAGCAGCAGCGCCGGATTCAAATTCAACATTGTCTCATTGTAGCCAAAGATTCTGATGATTACATCGAATTCAGCTGGGAAACTCTCAACTGTTTCTACGTATTCGCTATCAGCATCGGTATGAGACTCGTTCTCGTGAACAAGACGAACCATGCCCAAGACCAGACTATCAGTATAGCTGATTTTCACTTCGGCCGAAATGTTCTGGAAAAGATGAACTTAGTTTTTTTGATTTGGAATTCAATCAAGCATGTATCGAATTGGCTATGCCTCGCCGACATTCACATCCATCAACAATTGCAACAACAACAATATCAACAACAACGAATTTCAAACGGTTTACAGGCACCAAAAATGTACTTTGTATCGCATTATAAATACATGAATGTGTTTTGCACAGTTTCTTAAGAAAAATCGCGTCATAAGTAGCCAACATATTGCCAAATTGAAAAAACATTTACACTTAAAATTATTCTTCTCCACAACAACCCATTCCTCGGACCGGACTGCTGTCAAAAGATGTGCCAAATAGCCAAATTTGAGCTAGTTTTTCAAAATACTTAAAAAAAAATATATATGCAAATATACCTAATATTTTGTGAATTTTTGTATACACTGACTGTTGATCGCTTTTCTACAGAAACTGTAAGGTAAAAATAATAAAATTAATATTTAGATAAAATTAGTTGTTTTCTACTGACAGCTCTTGTTTTTTTATATTTCTAAAATTCAAGATTAAAATTCGTTTAAATAATAATAATTATATTAAATTTGAATCTGTTTTTCACATTAATCTTCCACGTCTAGAATCTATTCTTCTTTATCACTGTTTTTCCATCTCTAGAATCTTTATTCTAATTTGCATCATCTGTATCAAATAATTTTCAATTTAAAGGAATAGTATATTCTTCAGTTAAGATAACTTTATCCATTCAAGTTATGTAGATTTCTACAAAGGTTTTCAGAATGCATCTATCGCAGCTGCTATAAAAACAATTATTTTGTTATATATGTAAGGGCATAAAATGTTCGGTAACTTAATAATTTTGTATTTTTAAATTGTAAATTAGGTAATTCTGTGTGCATGAGTAGCGTTTTTGTTTTCAAATTGATGCCAAGTCGGAAAATCGGCAGGCAAATTCTAGATCACGAATTATTGTTTAAAAACATTTTGTGGCTTTACCTATTTATGCAGTTTGGCGTTTCGTGTTTTTATTGTTTCCGAGTTTATATAAGTATTTTCTATTGCATATTGCTATGCATATTTACTGGGGGTATTTTCAATTAGCGTGCGACATTTAAATCACAAATGAAATTTTGTCTCACATGCTGCCAGTTTGGTTCATAATTCTAACCGATGCTATGGCAATAATAATCTGCGCATCTAATGGCCAAACAAAATGGTATGGGAAAAACATTGGACGGGAGAGTGCGGCACAGACATGTACTGAATATATAAATAAATACATATCTGTGTAGTTTGCTGTTTGTTGCTGATGTTGTTTTCTATATTTCTGTGGGCACTTTTCGCTCGCGGTGACGAAAAAAACAAATTTCATTTCTATTTCGGTCTGGGAATATGCAAATAAAAAAAAGATCTCATCGAGGGTTCGTTGACAAAGTTAACTCACTTCCTCCGATACGATTTCAATGTAGGTTATCGGCTCTACGATATTATAATTGAAAACAACTTTTGCCGGTTCACTGGTGCCGGCAGGACGCGAATGCTGCACATCCTTCAGCAACAACTGGTCCCCCTCGATGCGCTGGCCAAAACCAAAAAACCGATCGCCCAGAACTCCATTGGTGGACAGTAGCAACTGTCCAGCTATAAGAAACAGCAATGCAAATGCCGAATACATTCTATGCGCGCTATAATTGTTAGATGGAAGTCTCAGTTTGGATATGGCCAGGCAGGAACTTGGCACATTGCCGGCAACGCGGCCCGAAAATCGAGAGTGCTTTGAACGTGCCGCGGCAAACGAACGTTGGCAACTGATTTGGAGATTTGCCCTGAGATATGTCGACTCCAAGTGCTGAGTGATCATCAGGCATTTCAATTTGGTGCAGAGAGCATGATTTTGCGCACTGAAATAGAGAGAGCTAGAGAGAGAGAGGGAGAGAAAGACCTTTCTCTCTCAGGGAAATTGTGAGTGCAGATTCTATATATTGAATTGTTGTCTGCTCGTTCGGCAGCTGAATCTAAAGCAATACTTGTAGTTGTCATCGAAGACGAAGGGTGTACTTGACCCCAAATGCGCAGAGTATATGACGTTGGGCAACAACATTCACCCAAACACCCACAACATCGAATTTGACCGCCAACGACCCCAAAAATAGACCCCGCTGACTAACAACCTTTGTAGTTCAATGCGTGTAATTTTGCCCTCCCGACTATAGGATACCCGTTACTTATTTAACTAAATTGAAAATATTTGTATTGCATCCTTTTAGGCACTTTTGCATAAAAACTTTAATCATACATTACCATTGTTCTATTAGTCCCATCTTGTTGCAATTTATTAGGATGATAGTTATTAACAGTAGTTAACGATAACTACAAAAAAAACGTAATATTTTAAAAACTGTGCGAATGATGGTTTTTCGCAATTTGCGAAGGCGGAAAGGGGCGTGGCAAAATTTTAAAGCAAACTTGATCTGCGTGGGGTTTATAGAAATCTGTGTGCCAAATTTGGGTGCTCTAGCTCTTATAGTCTCTGAGATCTAGGCGCTCACACAGACGGACAGACAGATAGACGGACATGGCTATATCGACTCGGCTGTTGATGCTGATCAAGAATATCTGGGGTGCCACAGATATAGCTAGCGAAATTGAAAACCGCAGAAGGCAATTCCGCACGGAAAATTCCGAGATGCCACAGCACTTCGAGAGATTTAATATTTCTTAGCATTTTCACCAACCATTTCGAACTAGGCTACTAAGGGTTGACACCTTCTCAGAATTAATTACATAAGGGTTTGATTAGCAACTTTTTCAAGTTTATCATTGCAGAGCAATAAGCATTTTTTTTTCTTACTTAATAAACATAATTTAATTTATTTATGCAATAATTGATTTTGTTTAGCTAAAAAAAATTTAAAAGTATTTGGCGCGAGAAAATAAAAGTTACTCGACAACTCTAGCAATTGTATGCCATTAATCTGGCAACTCTTCGTGACAAATGTTTTTACAAATTGCACAATCAGTTAAAGGTTTTTTTAGGGTAAAACTTGATTTACCTCAAATTACCTATTTTTTTAATGCTTAATTTAAAGAAAACTGAAGTGGTTCAATATATTTTTTTTAAATACCTTACTTCGAATTCTGACTAAAAAATGTGGCATCGCTTCCCCCGACTTTGAAAATCTAAATTGGACTAGGTGGCAGCATCGGACGAAAGCGGATTTTGCGCTTGTTTATTCCGCACAAAATTATTGTGCGATTTGACCTGTGGCACAGTGAAATGAAATTGAAGTGAAATTCAAGTGAAAGCGATATGTGTGGCACCCCCGTATATATACTTTATAGGGTCGGAGATGCTTCCTTCTCCCTGTGACATACATTGCAACATTACTTATTTTTTAAGTAACGGGTATAATATGATTTGATAACCTTGTAGAATCCTGTATTAAATATTCGACAGATATTACTTAGTAGTCTGATTTTCGATTTGTGCGATTTGTTGCGATTTTTGATTTTCGTTCAATCGTTCTTATGGCAGCGAAATATATGATAAAGCAATACGATCTGGCGGATTTCGATATATGAATGTGCTTTTTTTATTATTATTATATTTATTATTTCTTTATTGGGATTCCAAGCACTACAAGTATAAACTTATTATTTAATGTGCTAGTCACAATGTGTTGTTTACTTAATATATAGTTACATATATTTTATTTTAAAAACTATATTTTACAATAATTTAATTTATTGTAATTTTTAATTAGTTTTAATAAAATTATTTTTTACTGAATCTAATGTCTGCAAATGTCGTTTAAGCTTAATATTGAATTGCGATGCACTTCTAATAGTTTTCCATGCGGGCAGTGTAGACAAATAAGTGATTTTCCTAGCTTGTTAATTTAGTTATAGGGCAAATAATATTGTTTGTGCGTTGCGACGCAGCAAATTGAATTTATTTAAACAAATATAAAGGCTCCTTTGTAACAAGGATTCTGTGCAATAGAATTAATGCTTTAAAATCTATCCACAATTGAAGGCTAATGTCAAAAATTTTCTTGGCAAATATAGTGATTCAGTCACATCGTCTACGATTAAATACATATCTGGCAATTGCATTGAAGGCTACTGGTGCCGCAGATATCGCTTTCACTTTGAATTTGGCTTCGAATTTCATTTCGCTGTGCCACAGATCAAATCGCACAATAATTTTGTGCGGAATAAACTAGCGCTAAATCCGCTTTCGTCCGATGCTGCCACCTAGTCCAATTTAGATTTTCAAAGTCGGGGGAAGCGATGCCACATTTTTTAGTCAGAATTCGAAGTAAGTGTATTTAAAAAAAATATATGGAACCACTTCAGTTTTCTTTAAATTAAGCATTAAAAAAATAGGTAATTTGAGGTAAATCAAGTTTTACCCAAAAAAACCTTTAACTTATTGTGCAATTTGTAAAAACATTTGTCACGAAGAGTTGCCAGATTAATGGCATACAATTGCTAGAGTTGTCGAGTAACTTTTATTTTCTCGCGCCAAATACTTTTAAATTTTTTTTAGCTAAACAAAATCAATTATTGCATAAATAAATTAAATTATGTTTATTAAGTAAGAAAAAAAAAAGCTTATTGCTCTGCAATGATAAACTTGAAAAAGTTGCTAATCAAACCCTTGGGTAATTTAATTCTGAGAAGGTGTCAACCCTTAGCAGCCTAGTTCGAAAAGGTTGGTGAAAATGCTAAGAAATATTAAATCTCTCGAAGTTCTGTGGCATCTCGGAAATTTCCGTGCGGAATTGCTATCTGC